>JAODAL010065260.1:0-18316 GCA_025379985.1 Phyllomedusa bahiana | reverse complement strand
TTTTTTAAATTTTTATACAGCGTATCAGATCAGACTTTTATGGAGGCAGCGATACCAAATTATGTTTAAACGATCTCTTTTATTGTTTCTTTTTTAATGTGACAAATAAGGGGAAAAGGGTGTTTGGAAAAGTTAAGACTTTTATTATTTTTTTAAACTTTTTTTTTAAATTATGGAGTTTTTTATGGAGTTCACTGTTTGGTATAAATTACATCTTTTCTGTATTCTGCAGCTCAGTACAATTCCGGCGATACATCATTTATATCATTTTCATTATATTTAACTACTTTACGAAAAAAAAAATTAAAAAAGTAAAAACAATTTCTGAAAGCAATAGCTTTTTAAATTTTTCTTCCAGTAGAGCTGTGTGATGGTTCCAATATTTTTGCAGGAAAAGGTTTATTTTTTATTGGTAAAAGTTTTGACCTTATGTGACTTTTTTATACTTTTTTTTCTTTTTTAAACCACACAATTTTGTCTTCATTTTTTTTTTTTTTTTTTTTTTTTTTATACAGCGTACACATGTGGAATAAATAACACAATAAAGTCTTAGATCAGACTTTTACGGAGACGGCAATACCAAATTATGTTTAAATGATCTTTTTTATTGTTTATATATATATGACAAAAGGGTAAAAAGGGTGTTTGGAAATGTTTAAAGTTTCAAAAAATAATAAAATTATTATTTTTTGTTAAATGACCATTTAGTCCTCCTAGGGGACATGAACATGTGATTGCTTGATCGCTTGTATTATATACAGCTGGTTGTACTAGGATTGGTACAACTCAAACGGGATGGGACCAATAGGGCGTTTTTAGGGTAAGTCTGAACAGGGTCAGGCTCCTGACAGGATCGCCCTTATTGGGGCGATTTTACTGTTGTTTGTTATAGGCTAGGGCGCAATAGTCCCTTTCCTTTAGGGCCACATATGGATATTTCTTATGGTCCCTCCCCCCAGCCTATCATTTGGTTTTGGCTCTTTTGATTTGTAGATGCCTTTGGATAGCATTGTGTTTTTTATATTTTAAAATATTAAAAGTTAAGTTTTATGACCATTTATACCTCTTCTCTTTGGGTATCATTTGTACAACTCAAATGAAAGCATATGCATTTTTTTTCAGAGACGAGCTGCCTGGTTCCTATATACTCGAGGGTCTGTTCTCCAGTGGCGCCGTATTAGAATACAAATATATTGGTAAAACCACACTTTAGCTTTAACAAAGTAAAAGTGAAATAGAAACAGCGATATTGTTGGCCCTGTAAAATCTTATAAACTAATTTTATAGGAACACGAGGATTATTATTCCATAGAAGTGTATCCTCTAATTAGAATAAAAGTTAAAAGGCTTAAAAGCAACGCGTTTCATGTGAACACACGTTACACTTCATCAGGCTCAAAGTACAAGCTCGGAGGGAGGTGTAAGACGCCGAGAAAACATGACATCATACAATGAAAACGAGGTCCAATTACAACAGTTTTTTTTTAGGAGTGACCAATAAAGTTATACACAAACATATTCTTACAGTGATTGAGACCCGTGTGCATTATATAAACTGGACAAAAATAGTTAAATGCATATAAGTATTATAAAGATTGTAAAAAAAATTGTTCAGATAACTTTATTTATAACTCAGTTGTATTTTACAATGACAGCTGTGTTCACGTTTTCTCTGCGGCTTATAACTCCCTCTGAGCTTGTACGTTTACTGAGCTTGAGGAAGTGTAACATGATGTTTACGTGAAACGCGTTGCTTTTAATCCTTTTCACTTTTATTGTAATTAAAGGATACACTTCTATGGAATAATAATCCCAGTGTTCCTGTACAATGATGTAATGTTGACGTGGGATTCCCCAAAATGGGTATTTAATCACTTTTCTAAATGTGTCATTAAAAAAGTGAAGCCTCTGACAGCTACAGCCTTCCTTACATTCCCTTGGTTTCCTGACAGTTTACGTTAGACACGACCAGGAGCTGACAGGAGATGATCTGGCCGCCCTTGCATCGTTTGCACTTCTTATCTGATGGCAGGGAACATGAATGAGCTTTGAAGGGACTGGGGATAAAGATCCTGTGTCTTTTGTATAGAGAATCCACTGGTTGTAATGTAATTATCTGAGTAAACCGTCAGATGCTCTCTGCTCAGTCCCCCTCCCTCTCTCCCTGCAGCTGTTCCTGAAGGAATGAAAGAAGGCTGCCTGCTGAGCTTATCTTCTCTCCTGAGCAAATAAGAGGGAAAAATAAAAGGCATAAAGCTTGTGCACAATACAGTTCTCCTCTGTGGATCAGCAAAACAATGTTTGCTCAGCTACAGAGACTGAGTATCAGGAACGTGCATGGGAGGTGGAGCAATGACATCACGGAGGAGGTACTTGTTTTTTTAAACACAGAAACACAATGCCCCTCTTTTCAAGGCTCAAGAGGACAGTTCAGCCTGTCAGATGAGGAACTCACTTCTTGGCAAAACCCCTTTAAGTTTGTTAAAGCTAAAGTGTGGTTTTACCAATATATTTGTATTCTAATACCGCGGTGGACCCTGCTACTGGAGAATGGACCGCCGCGTATACAGGGACCAGGCAGCTCATCTCTTTGAAAAAACTATGCTTTCATTTGAGTTGTACCAATCCTAGTACAACCAGCTCAGGTGAGCATAATTGAACTTGTCAATGTATATCTATTTTACCACACGTACTATCCGAGATGCGCTTGTCCCTCTTCTCCCTTTTTGTCTCCTCTATGCATTTCATCTAGCATAAAAAAAATCTCACATTTCACTTGTATGATATAGCGCTTTACAGATGTACTTGCAGCATGTAACCAATGGTGATCTCCTATTATATCCAGCCTATGACTTCTGGTCGGGTGTAATAGGAGTACAAACATGGAAGCAATAGAGGACTTCATTAGGTTTCCATATGCCATGGCAACTGAATGACACCGATCTCAATGGGGGCTGATCAGGGGCTGCAACAGGGCCGCAACAGACCTCTTCCCTCCATGCCGCGGTGTCTAACTGGTTAATTGCCAGGATCAGAGCTGCCGAACCCACTCAACGTTACCGATTATCTGCTCAGGGAAGAATATAAACCACGCATGCTGAGTCATGAATGGCTGCAGGGGTGAGAAGGAGGGGGGTGAGCAGAGAGCGAGGAAGAGTCTGCAATGTGTACTCAAATAATTACATTACAACCAGTAATTTAATTATACAGCAGACAGACTCATACACTGCACTTTCTCCCCAGCCCCTTGCAAGCTCCTTCATGTTCCCTGTCATCAGATAAGAAGTGCAAACATGCAAGCCCAGCCAGATCAGCTCCTGGTCATGTCTAATGTAAACTTTCAGGAAACTAAGGGGGACTAAGCAATACTGTAGCTCTGACAGCTTCACTTTTTGTAATCACATATATTTAGAAAAGTGATTAAATACCCATTTTGGAGGATACCACGTCAACATTACATTGTGGTAAAACCCCTTTAAGGAGTTAACATGGCCGTTCCTCCATACCCATAGTAAGTAATCTGCAGTGGCAACCTGTCCTTCTTGAAAGTGCTGGAAAAGTTTGTGAACCCCATCGAATGTCTTATATTTCTATATGAATGGAACCTAAACTTGGGACCTCAAGTCCTAAATGTAGATAAAGAACAAAATCAAACAAATGATTTCACAATGTGTCATTTATTGATCCAGTGCCACATGTCTGTGAGTGGAAAAAGTATGTGAACTTTTTAGGGTTAGCAAAGAATTTGGAGGTGAAATTCGAGACAGGTGTTTTCAGTCATTAGGAGGACAATCTGGGGGTTGATCAGAAGATTGAGCAAAGTCTGATCTGCACAGCATAGGTTTGTAGAAGTGTATGATGGTCTGAGCAAGGGGTTGCTGATGTCATCAGGCTGGAAAATGTTTCAAAAATCTATAAAGAGTTTGGGCTCCACCCATCCCGTCGACAGAATTTTTGGGACACATGGTATGTTCACACCCCGGGTTTAAATGGGGGGCGTAATTAAAAACCCGCAATTAAAGCCATGTGGGGGGGGGGCGGGGCGGGGCGGGGGAAAAAAGCGGGGGGGCCCGGGATTCGCCCGGGGGATAGACTTGCTTAAACCGCGGGGCGTATACGGAGTAATTCACATGTCACTTATCTCCCCCCCCGGGGGATTCGCCGAGCAGGGAGAGGAACATAATCCAAATTTCCTTTTGAGAAAAGTGGGTTTTCCGTAATGACTGGGGCGTTTTCGGGCCCCTAAATTGGCCCTCCCCATGTAATTACGGACTGAAAAAAAGGGCACTTTTAAGGGCCGGGGGAACATGGCCAAAGAGGGAAAATTTTTAAAACCATTAAAAACCTCCCCCGGAAAGCAAAAACAAAAACACTCCAAGAGGAAGGTATACAGGCTGGAAATGGGCCGCCGAGGGAAAAGTGAATCCCCTGTGGGCCCCGGATGCTGGGGGGCCCCGGAGGCAGTCGGTCCCCCCCGGGGGCCCGGTGGCCACCGGCCCCCCCCCCCCCCCCCCCCCCGGTCACTGAACGTGGGGGCCTGCGTCCCGAGACATTTCAGGGGGAACCCGGGGTCTGGTACCCGGAAAGGAAAATGCCCCCGGACCCCCGGGGCGGTTTGGTGTCAGGGGAAACCCACGCGAACTAGCGCTACGTCCGTGTTTCCCCCTGGCAGGCACTGGGCCTTAAAAAACTGCCAGGGGGCCGGCCCCTACTCCCTGATGTGGGCGGCGCGGTGACGCCCTTTCACCGCCCCGCCAATCCCAGGGCGGCAGTAGCCGGCGGGGAGCTCGAAGCGAGCGGGAGCCGGAGTCGGGTAAGTGGCTGGTTGTTGTTGGTTTTTTTTTTTTTAAACTATCTAAGGGGGCCCTGGTTTATTTAAGGGGGGCCCGGGGCTATTAAGGGGGGCCCCCTGGCTAAAAAGGGGGGGGCCCTGGCTATTTAAGGGGGGGCCCTGGCTATAATGGGGGGCCCTGACTTTAAGGGGGGCCCTTTGGGATAAGGGGGGCCTGGTACTAAATTTGGGCCCCTAGCACTGAAGGGGGCCCTGGTACAAAAAAGGGGGCCCTGATCCAAAAGGGGGGCCCGACTCCCCTAAAGGGGGCCCTGATTACCTAAAAGGGGGCCCTGACTCCCAAAAATATAAAGGGGGGCCCCAAAAACCTCACAAAAGCTAAAGGGGGCCCTGACTCCCAAAAACCATTTTAAAGGGGGGGGGCCCTGATTTCCTGACACTAGCAAAAAGGGGGGGTTTGACTTACTGCACACTAGTAAAGGGGGCCCAAATTTCCTTTTTTTTCCCCTAAAGGGGGGCCTTAACTGCCCTTTATACTCCCTAAAGGAGCCCCCAAACTGCCGGGTATCCCTAAAAAGGAAAAAACCCGTAACTGCCTGTTCTATCAAAAGGAAACCCCTAATGCCTGTATATTACTTAAAGGGGACCCCTAATGCCTGTAATACAAAAAGGGGGTTTCCCAAAATGCTTAAAGGGTATATAAAGGGGCCCTAAATCCCTTAAAGCTTACCTAACGGGGGGAAAACCCCCTTCCCTTAAAAAGCTTTAACCTAACTGGGGTCCAAAAAACCCAAACTTTTGACGATCTATTTCCCCTAATGGGGCCGGGTTATCTCCCTTGGGGGTTTTTTTCCCTACCACCATGGTAGGTATAAAATTAGCCTACCTGGGTTGGGCCCTTCAACTTTTTCCGGGGGGGGAGGTTTTCCCCCTAAAAAATGGGGGGCCTATTGTTACCGGGGGGCCTTCCCTATTTGCCTCCCAAAAATGGGGTTTCTTCCCTTCCAAACTGGAAATATAATTAAAGGGGAGCTTCCTATAGTTTTTAGAATTTTTCCGGGGGGGTTAGTCCTTTCCCTCCCCTCCCCCCCCCCAGGATACTAGGGCCTTTTAATTTGTTTTCCCCGCTCCCCAACCCGGGGCAGTTTTACAGAGGGGGGAAAAATGGGAAAAGAGGTGCGGGAAAAAATTTTGGGGGTTTTCAAAGATTTTTTGTGTTTTAATTTCTGCAGGGAGGTTTTGGTGGGGGACAAGTCATAGGGACGGGGGGAAACGGATGCGAAAAAAAGAGAAAAATTAAAAAGATCATGGGGAAAAGGAGAAAAAACCTCATCAGATAAGACGTCCCCGGTTTGGGTCCCTGATTTCGGGGTTATTTTACTTTTATACTGGATCAGTCTTTATTCACTGAAAATGTGATGTGCCCTGAGCTGTGTCTGCCCTCTATGTGGTCTTATATGGCGGTGTTGTAGGGTTATCCCTGGCTGGTGTCTGACCTCTATGTGGTCTTATTTGGGGGTGTTGAAAAGGTTATACGGAGTGGTGTCTGACTTATGGGGGCTCCATTTGGCATTTGTTGTGGGGTTATCCCTTGAGTGGTGTTTTGACCTCTAGGTGGTCTCTTTTTGGGCGGTGTTTGTAGGTTATCCCTGGTGGTGTCTGACCCTTTGGGTGGTTCTATATGGTGGTGTTGGGTTATACCTGAGCTGGTGCTGCCCTCCTTGTGGTCTCTTTATGGGGGTGTTGTGGGTTTTAAAACCTGAGTTGGAATTTCCTCTATGTGGTCTCAAATATGGGGTGTTGTAGGTTATCCCTTGAGCTGGGTTGGCCCTCTTTGTGGTTCTATATGGTGGTTTTGGGTGGGTTATATCGGCCCCGGTTTTTAAGCCGCGTACATGTGCCCCTGTTTTGGACCCTGTGATGGGGTTTTATATTTTTATTTTCTTGTGGTTTTTATTTTAGAAGGGGGCGAGGGGGCATGCCCAAGGGAAAGTGGAGGAGGTATTGTTTGTGGGGGGGGGGGGAATATTGTATTTGGGTGGAGGGGGAATTGTATGTGGGTGGGGGGGGTTATTGTATGTGGGTGGAGGGGAATATTGTTTGGGGGGTGGGGAGGGGGGTTTTTGTATGGGGGTTTGGGGGTATTGTTTGGGGGTGGGGGGGGAAAGGGATTTTGGGGGAAAGGGGGGGGGTGGGTGGAGGGGGGTTTTTGTTTGTGGTGGGGGGGGAAAATTGTATGGGGTGGGGGGGGTTTATTGTATGTTGGGGGGGGAGGGGGATATTGTATGGGGGGGGAGGGGGAAATTGTATGTGGGAGGAGGGATATTGTTTGTGGGTGGGGGAAAATTGTATGGGGGTTTTGGGGGGATATTTATGGGGGGGAGGGGGATATTGTTTTGGGGGGAGGGGGATATGGATGGACCCTACTTACCCCTGTTGTCTATATATTTTGAGACAGACAGATATGTGCCCTAACTTGCTATTTTTATAAACAAAAAATTTTCTTTTTTGCACCTGTATTATGGGGTTTAAAATGGGGCATTTATGCCCGAGGGGGCCAAGTAATTTTTCATGTACAGTAGAGTGGGCCCCCGAGATCAACTCCCCTGTGGGCCCCAGACCCCCCAGTTCGACACTGAAGGTGTATAATAGTCCAGGAGGTCACAAGGGACACTAAGGTCACCTCTAAGCAAATAAAGTCCACCATCAGGAGGACACTGACCAGCAATGGTGTGCATGGCAGGATTGTGAGGAGAAAGCCGAGCTCTACAAAAAGAACATCATTCCAGTCTGTAGTTTGCCAAAGATCACCCTTTTGCAAACTAATCATTATTTATTCAGGAGGTTATTGAAAGGATGTTTTGTGGAGGATGAGACCAAAATAGAGCTTTTTGGTTTTAAATGCCCATGTATGGGAATGGAAATGTGATACAGCATAAAAGCATTGTACCATCTGTGACACTGTGGTGGTACTATCATGTATTATACCATCTGTGACATTGTGATATTACTATTATAGATTATACCATCTGTGACACAAGTTGTTTATCCTGTTATGGATTTCACCATCTGTGACACATGATGGATGTACTATCATGGGTTATACCATCTGTGACATTGTGGTGGTACTATCATGGATCATACCATCTGTGACACAGGGTGGTGGTAGCATTTTGAATCTTACCATCTGTGACACATGATAATTGTACTTTTATGGATTATACCATCTATGACACAGGGAGGTGGTAATACTATGAATCTTACCATCTGTGACAAAAGGGTGGTTGTACTATCATGGATCATACCACCTGTGACACCCAGTTGAGGTAGTGCCATGGATTATAACATCTGTGACACATGGTTGTGGTAGGTTAATTGATAATACCATCTGTGACACATGGTTGTGATAGGATCATTGATAATACCATCTGTGACACACAGTTGTAGTACTATCATGGATTAAACCATCTACGACACACAGTGGAGCTAGTATCATAATTTGGGCTGCTTTTGCTGCCTCTGGGTCAGGATGACTTACCATCCTTGCTGGAACAATAAATTCTTAATTTATTCCAGAAAATTCTACAGAAAATTGTCAGGACTTCTGTCCATAAGCAGAACCTCAACAGAACGTGGGTCATGCAATTGTGCTCTATGGAAAACCCGTGATGCAGTCCCCACTGCGCGGGTTTTGCCGTCGGGCGGTTTTGCCACCGGCGGTCTGGCGGCAAAGCATTGTAGAAGCACAATCTTCCGTCCGGTTTCCGGACGGAAGATGTGCTTCTCAATGGGAGTGGGAGGGCTCTTCTCCGCTCATCGTGGAGAAAAGCCGTCCCCTCCGCGGCCATGGGGACGGCCGCAAAACAGGACGGTATTTGTCCACTGCCGTGTGGATGCGCCCTAACCGAGTCCCAGTCCTGACCATAACCGAGTCCCAGTCCTGACCATAACCGAGTCCCAGTCCTAACCATAACCGGGTCCCAGTCCTGACCATAACCGCGTCCCAGTCCTGACCATAACCGATTCCCAGTCCTGACCATTACCGCGTCCCAGTCCTGACCACCACCGCGTCCCAGTCCTGACCATAACCGAGTCCCAGTCCTGACCATCACCGCCTCCCAGTCCTGACCATCACCGCCTCCCAGTCCTGACCATCACCGCGTCCCAGTCCTGACCATCACCGCCTCCCAGTCCTGACCATCACCGCATCCCAGTCCTGACCATCACCGAGTCCCAGTCCTGACCATCAACCGAGTCCCAGTCCTGACCTCAACCGCGTCCCAGTCCTGACCTCAACCGCGTCCCAGTCCTGACCTAAACCGCGTCCCAGTCCTGACCATCACCCGAGTCCCAGTCTTGACCCTAAT
Organism: Phyllomedusa bahiana; assembly: GCA_025379985.1. Taxonomy (NCBI): domain Eukaryota; kingdom Metazoa; phylum Chordata; class Amphibia; order Anura; family Hylidae; genus Phyllomedusa; species Phyllomedusa bahiana. The sequence continues at coordinate 9,157 of JAODAL010065260.1, read as the reverse complement.
CCAATGGAAATGTTGTGGAAGGACTTGAACCTACCGGATCATGGAAGGAAACCACGAACACAACAGAGGTGAAGCTATGGAGACACTGTATGGAGTCCTTCTATGCCAATGTGCAGGACTTTGGATTTGGTTCTTTATCTACTTTTAGGACTTGTGGGATCATCTGATGGAGGTTAGGTCACATTTATGCAAAAAATATAGAGAAATCTGAAGTTTTTTTATTTTTTTCACTTTATTTTATTCATTTTTTAGGGTTCACAGACTTTACATCCCCAATGTATTCAATTGTGACTAGAGAATATGATTTGATGGTATTAGAGGGTAAAAAATAGGAGGCAAACAGTGTTGTAGCAGAGTAGAGTTGCCCTCTAAGTTATACGTCTTACCTGGGTCCCGGCCAGCCAGCTGCACCCAGGCGGCTGAGCGTTGCTGTGGCTTTAACGTTCAGATCCGTGTCCCTGGAGAGGATCATGCCGAGCCTGTCCGCGGGGCACATGAATTTCGGCATGTCAGAATAATCAGTGCGGTTGTTGGGGTCTGTCAGACATTTACATCTTTTTTCGGCCCGGGGACGGGAACATCTGCTCCAGCAGACGACCACTCACCCTGACGGGAGCGCCCGCGGGGAGAGAGTAATGAAATGTCATCTCTGTTTATATCAAACTTCAACTTTTTCTTGATGGGAAAATATGAAATCGGTCAATCCGCCAATAGTGTGACAGTGAGTTACCGGAGAGCTGCAGGTTGGGGATCATGCGCCAGTGTCACAGATAGAGCGCTTGTCCTTGTAGACAATGAGGCTTTTTATAATGTGATGGTAACGCTGCCAGCCGCATGTCACATTAAAGGGGAACTCTGCTTGTACAGCCTCTTAGGATCATAAATAAATAAGTATTACATAATATCCATACATCCAGTCCTCCAGAGAGAGATGCCCATAGCAGGATGTCCCATGGCTGCAACCTCCACTCATCAGCTGTAATCTGTAATAAAAGTTGTCAGCAAGTGTTTGATTTTTCTGCAGTGCCCCCACAGGAAAAATGAAGTATTACATAATATCCATACGTCCAGTCCTCCAGAGAGAGATGCCAATGGTAGGATGTCCCATGGCTGCAACCTCCACCCATCAGCTGCAATCTGTGCAATCTGTAATATACGTTTCTCAGCAAGTGTTTGATTTTTCTGCAGCACCCCCACAGGGGATACAAAGTACTGCATAATATCCATACATCCAGTCCTCCAGAGAGATGGTCATCCCATGTCAGCCCAAACAAGAGACTCCCGAAGTTGGCTCCATCAAAAAATGATAATATTTAATCTTAGGATCCTCCTGCCTATAGGTCACTCTGGCAGACTTGATCCATCCTTGTATTACATAGCAATACATGTGAATGTTAGCCATCACCAGCTTCTACAATCTCTATTAGAGTCCTCCATAAATAAGCCGATAGCAGGTCGTCCTATTGCTTGAACCTCCACCCATCAGCTGTAATCTGTAATAAAAGTTGGCAGTCAGTGTTTGTTTTTTCTGCAGCGCCCCCACAGGGGAAATGAAGTATTACATAATATCCATACAATCAGTCCTCCAGAAAGAGAGATGCCCCCAATGGAACTACTCAAAGCCCAAAGAAGTAACTCCAGCAGTTGGCTCCATCACACACATAATGTCTAATCTTAGGACCCCCCTCCATATAGGCCACTTTGGCAGACTTGAATCATCCTTGTGTTACATAGATACTCATTCATCCGAATGCCGCCATGTAATATTACAGTTTCCTGTCAGCAGCCATCACTGCCGAAACCTTTAGATTTCTGGAGCTTACACAACAAAATTAGCAGTTTGCTGGGGATGCTAAGAGCAGGACCTCATGGTATTTACATTTTTGGCAGAGGCTATCTCTAGAGAGACACCCACTAGAGTCTGGAAGTCCCTTTTATCAAGAATACCACAGAAAGTCACAGCTCTCATGTTTTTATTCTGATAAGAGTTTTCTAGTAAGTGCATTAAAGCTTTAAACACTTGTATAAGCTTCCAAAGATTAATGAGGGGAGGAAAGGAGCAAAAGCCCTGAGAGCTCTCTGGCAAGCGAAAGGGGTTCTTGTGTTTTAGACAAATTTAGCGATTGTGCTGCCAAACAAAAAAACATATAATGCTGACATAACTTACTATAACACTGAATAACATGTAATATGACTAATTTAACAATTTCATCTATGTACAAGAATGTAACTACTATAATACTGCCCCCTATGTACATGAATATTACTACTATAATACTGCTCCTATGTACAGAACTATAATACATAATAACTGCCCTATTGTATCAAGAATATAACTATTATACACTAAATAACATGTACAAGAATATGAGCTATTTAACAATCTCATCTATGTACAAGAATCGTAACTCTATAATACTGCCCCTTTTGTACAAGAATATAACTACTATAATACTGCCTCTATGTACAAGAATATACATACTATAACACTGTCCCTATGTACAAGATATAACTACTATAATACTGCCTCCTATGTACAAGAATATACTACTATAATACTGCTCCTCTATTTACAAGATATATTACTATAATATGCTCCTGTGTACAAGAATTATAACTACTATAATACTGCCCTATGTACAAGAATATAACTACTATAAAACTGCTCCCTATGTACAAGAATTTTTAACATACTATATATACTGCCCTATGTACAAGAATATAAACTACTTTAATACTGCTCCTATTGTACAATAATATAACTACTATAATATGCCATATGTACAAGAATTTAACCACTATAATACTGCCCTATGTACAAGAATATAACTACTATAATACTGCCCCTGTGTACAGAATATAACTACTATATATACTGCTCCTATGTACAAGAATAAAACTACCATAATACTGCCCCTATGTACAAGAATATAACTACTATAATACTGCCTCCTATGTACAAGAATATAACTATCATAATACTGCCCCATGTACAAGAATATAACTACTATAATACTGCCTCCTATGTACAATAATATAACTCTTTATAATACTGCTCCTGTGATCCTATGTTCAGGATGTTTTCTCATTTGCTGTGTATGCTCAGTTAATACTCTTGATCTTCCCTCTGTGATGATTCTGCTCGATTGCTCTCTGTTGTCAGCACCTTCATTCCACGCCTGGTCCCCTGGATAAATCGCTTTTTCTTCTGGTTGCTGCTTGCGGGTAGGTGCGATCGTGTGGACATCAGCTACAAGGTGTTTAACTTTGACTGCCTGTTCAAGCAGCACGTGCAGGACTGGGCCATTCCCATGTGAGTAGTGGTTAGAGGAAATTTTTCTATCTAACATATGGTACAAGATCCTGTGTTACTGAATACATTTTTGTTTTATTAGAAATGTAGATATAATTTACATTGTTTTCTCCATCTAGAGCTGGAATCAAAATTCTGCTATGAACAGAGAGTTAACTCCAATGATGTGACCACCTGACGCCTTTGCTTTACTATTACAGAATTGCTCCCATCTTGCACTTTGATGACATATCCATAGGATTTGCCATCAAAGCCTCAATGGTGCGGTTCTGGCTGCACCAGCTCAGGGAGGAATGATGGGGGACTTATGGCCCCAATTTTAGTCATCAGTATCACCCCCTGCAACCATACACTGTCAGTTTATTCCCTGCTTAGTAATCACACACACTCACTGCTGAGTGAGTGTTCAACCCCATTGAAATAGGTTTAGGTTTAAAGTTAAAGGGGTTTTGCCACGATCTAATGTTGACGTGGGATCCTCCAAAATGGGTATTTAGTTACATTTCTAAATATATATAATTAAAAAAGTGAAGCCTCTGAGAGCTACCACCTGACTTACATGCCCTTAGTTTCCTGACAGTTTACATTAGACACGACCAGGAGCTGACATGAGCTGATCTGACCGGGCTTGCATTGTTTGCACCTTATCTGATGACAGGGAACATGAACCAGCTTTGAAGGAGAGAAAAGATCCTGTGTCTGGTTGTAATTATCTGAGTAAACATGCAGATGCTCCCTGCTCAGCCCTCCTCTCCCCCCTGCCTGCAGCAGTTCTTGAACAAATGAAAGACACTACCTGCTCAGAGCTTATCTTCTCTCCTGAGCAGATAAGAGGGAGAAACTTGTGCACAATACAGTTATCCCCTGTGGATTAGGCAAATAACATGTTTGCTCAAGTACAGAGAGTAAATATCAGGAACGTGCATGGGAGGTGGAGCGATGACATCACAGAGGAGGTACTTGTTTTTTTAAACAAAGAAACACAATGCCCCTTTTTCAAGCCTCAAGAGGGGAGTATCACCCTGTTAGGTGAGGAACTCACTTCTTGGCAAAACCCCTTTAAGTTTAAAAAAATGTATGTTTGGGACGTCCCAAACCCAAATATTCTTACAATTTTGGTGAAACTGGTGTCACACTGAACAGGGATCACTTCAAGCAACAATGTATGTTATGGTGTCAGTTCTTTGAGTCATTACATTGGTTTTCAGACAGTGTTTCTGCATGGGCACTTGTGTCATGTTGGCACCGTTTCAAAGACGATGCAATAGAGTTGACCACTATGTGGACTCTTCCATATATCAGATCAGTTGTCGCGTTCCCTTCCAAACTCCTCTTGGGAGTCGGTGTTTTACGTTATATTCTGCATCAGTAATGGGAGTTTGTGGTTTTTCCCCTTTTCTAGAGCGAAGACTAAAGAGGCTTTAATGCAGCTAAAATCCTGGATGGAGAAGAATCCTCAGGTGGTGGCGCATTTTCCAGTTGAAATTCGATTTGCCAAAGGAGACGATATTCTTCTGAGTCCATGCTACCAACAAGACAGCTGCTACATGAACATCATTATGTACAGGTGAGATGGCTATACCCAGCGCTGTACATAGGGGGAACCTCATGAGCAGCTGTTGCCTCTGAACTCTTGCCTTTAGGTTCATTTTTCCCTTAATGCTGCCTTTGATGTCTCCAGTCCAACTTTGGGACTAGGCGTATATAATACTGGGTATCCATTTTTGGCTTAGCGGTGGGTTGAGTTGCAATCTTCGATGGGTCTGGTGGCTTAACCAGAGTCAGAGAGCATATTTATTAACTATAATCTTCGAAAAATGCTCATAAGAGACTGTGATACCAAGAGCAGGAAACTTTTATGGTTTGATATGACCAACGATGACCACCAGAACCACACCATCTTCATTATGACACCTACCGTTGCTTGTAAAAGTAGAGCGTAAAGTCAATGAAGCAAAATATGAGGAAATCCTAGAAAAAACTTGTTGCAGTCTGCAAGAGAACTTGCATTTATTTTAAAATACAAGAATTGATTAAAGGCATGTTCACACCATGCACCTTGACGGCATATCAACAGGACTTGCCATCAGAGGTGGGACCAACACCTATCTGGGGAATTAGCCCCCGAAACTGTCAGCTCAGAATGGAGAATCGGTCAAGCTTGTGCACAACTCTCTATTCTGTTCTAGGGAGGTTGGTGGGCCCTAAGAATCAACTCCACTGGTGGTCCCCAGAATCAACTCCACTGGTGGTCCCCAGAATCTACTCCACTGGTGGACCCCAGAATCTACTTCACTGGTGGACCCAGAATCTACTCCACTGGTGGACCCCAGAATCTACTCCACTGGTGGACTCCAGAATCTACTCCACTGGTGGATCCCAGAATCAACTTCACTGATGGGCCCCGAGAGTCAATTCTACTGGTGGGCCCTGAGAAACAACTCCACTAGTTGGCCCCAAGAATCAACTCCACCGATGGGCCCCACAAGTCAAATCCACGGGTGGGCCCCAGGAATCAACTCCACTGTTTGGATCCGAGAGTCATCTCCACTGTTTGGCTCCGAGAGTCATCTCCACTGTTTGGTGCCAAGAGTTATTTCCCATGTTTGGCGCCTCTATTGTTGGGTGCCACGAGTCATCTCCACTGTTTGGCACAGAGAGTCATCTCCACTGTTTGGCACAGAGAGTCATCTCCACTGTTTGGCACAGAGAGTCATCTCCACTGTTTGGCTCCGAGAGTCATCTCCACTGTTTGGCTCCGAGAGTCATCTCCACTGTTTGGCGCCGAGAGTCATCTCTATCTTCGCTAATGGGTTTTAAGTCCCTAGTCCCACACTGAAGAACACTTCTAGTACTCTTTCTGGAGCTCCGCGTGGTATTTGCGATGACCGTGTGAGGGCCATCATGAATTTGCTGTGAATTCCGGGTGAGGATATTTGTACCTATTACTAATGCTGTAAACTTATTCTGTGACTTAGGCCATATGGAAAGGACGTTCCACACCAGGATTACTGGTCAGAGTATGAGAGGATTATGAAACGGGTTGAAGGACGAACCCACTGGGCTAAGGTACGACCCATACATGATATCTCTGACATGCTCTGTAGCAAATCATACAATCACTCCCCCAGGACATCCTCACTCAATCCCTTAAATTACTTACATTACATAGCATGCTCTTTTCGGATTCTCATTTTAGCATATTCTTGTATTTCCGAGCAAGCCTTGTAAACGACCCATGTCCTAAGTCTGACCTTAACTCTTTGCACTTGTTTCCAGGCCCACACCTGCACTCGTAAGGACTTTGAAAAGATGTATCCAGCATTTGGCAAATTCAAAAACATCAGAGAGAAGCTTGACCCAACGGGAATGTTCCTCAACGCGTATCTCGAGAAGGTCTTCTACTAAAGAGGACAATGTGGTCAAGAAAACAACTTTATATGACACCCTTTAGTTCACGTCACAGGCTGCACTTCTAAAAGTTCCCTGGAATTTCAATTTGCTCATAAAGTTTTGGAATCTTTGGTAATTTCAGAGGTTTCCTCCCATAGACACACAGAGGTCCATCCCAGCAGTACCTGGTACCACCTCCTGATTTGTCATCCATGATATTCACCTTATGCTCTCCTATACATAAGTGGTGGAGGGGGCCTCCAGGAAGAAAATGTCTGGTTGTACCATGCAGGGAATATGTTTGTTTTTACCATTAAAGTCTATTATTTCATAAATGAGTCACCAGTCAATGTTTTTCTGTACTAGAAATAACTATTTATGGGACTTTTCATGCTTCTATGCAAAACTTTACTGAACTTTACTGAAATAAATGTTGGGAAAAATCCCCCAAATTTCTTTTTTGAGAATCTTTTTATTCTTCTTGGTCATATACTAATTAAAGAGCTAGCTCCACTGTGTATGGAGTACGAATTGGCCCCATGTCCCACCATTGAACCTGCACAGAACCCTGTTCAATTCTATCTATACCTCTGCTAATGAAGAGCAAAAGGGAAAAGGAGGGGGCGCACAATAATGTAGTAGTTTTGACAAAAAAAAATATGTATAAGAAAGATAAAGGTTCGCTCACCTTTTGAGGTTGCGCTATTATTTTAGAGCCACAACATATGCGCTTGCGGGGCTATTTGTATTCTGTAGCCCTTAATATGGCAGTCGCGGGTCGCTGGTACTCAACTTGGAGATCCGATGATGGGTAAACGATATTGCGGAAGACAGAAAAAGAAGGACCCGGCGCACGTGGAGAAAATAATAAAGCCCGAGCTAAAAGCTTTTATAAAAAATTGTCACTTTATTTTTAAAAATGTAAAGGAATTACCCTCACAGTGTTAAAAACATGACAAAATAAAAATGATTAAACTTTACGCGTTTCGCACATGGACCCGTGCTTCCTCAGAAGTATATATTATATAGTATTCTAGCGCGCTTTATATAACAAAGATAATTCAGAGGATGCCGAGCTGGGTCCAACCGGAAAAAAAGATCGTCCCCCACCGAATCAACATCTTCCTATCCCACTATTACCGAATTACAAAAATGAGGAATGTTCAATCTCTCCAAACATATTCTAAACGTCCATGAAATAAAAGTCCTTTCAAAAGGCCCACTATTTTGCCCTACAAATAATAAATTAAGCTCCTTTGATCTTTTTATAGAGTTTCATCATTTAGTTCGAAAATTCACTCTTCCTAGACACTCTGCTATACATCCGGTTACTAATTCACAAGAAACTAGTTCACCTTCAAAAGTTGAACTTAAAGGTAAATCAAGATTTTATCCCATTCATTCTCAGAGACACTACCTGAAAACCTTTCAGAGCATTGTATCAGACGAGCTACAAACTATCTCACCATTAAAACAATCATCCAATTTAAATGAAAATGAGACTCAGGCACTAAAAAACCTTAAAGACAATCGCTCCATAGTTATTTGGCCAGCGGACAAGGGGGTTGGCATAGTTATTTTGGATTACAACGAATATCAACAAGAAGATGACAATATATTAAATGATGCATCTTACTACGAAATTTGTTCATCAGATCCATTTCCTTCACTGCAAAACAAACTTTTGCCTTTTTTTAAATAAAGCCCTAACAGAGAATACTATAGATAAGAGAGAAAAATCTTTTATTTACATTTCAGAACCTATTCATCTGGTTTTTTTACTATTGTGAGGGTTAATGCTAATATGTGTACATGTGTGTTTCCATAAGCTAAAGTTTGTTTATAAGAAAATACCAAGCTTTCCTCCTTATAAGACCATACAGATATCCATTTGAGGACGATGATTGTGCAGAATTGAGGCATTCAAAATGGCCGCGATTCCATGTATATATCCTGCCAACAAGCGACTGAGTTTCGACTACATGTCCCAAGAACCACTGACTGATACAACCAGAGATTTCATCTTCCTGGCAACTACTTTGAACCAATAGAGAACTTTGTGCTCAACCCCTCCCTATGGACTGTCCCACTGCGCAGGCCCCCCGCCCACTGCATCCCATATAACTATGTGTGCCTCGCTGAATAAAGGAAGGAGTGCATGGATAAGATTGGACCAGAACAACGCGTCTGACTCTTTCTTTCATTGGCCGGCCCGTGCACTTAGACACTGATTTGGAGTACCGGAGTGGGAACAGGAGATCCATTGTCGCTTTATGACCTTGACAATCTTGGCACCCTAGATGGGACATGGCTAAGGCAGATCCCCGACCCCCTCAGACCTGACGAACGGACTGCGAGTGTTATCCCGGCAGCATCAAATCGTGGACTGCTGCCTAACTAGTCACGTTAAGTTGATACATATTTATGTATTCTACTGCGTTGGCCTTTTGA
>JAODAL010065259.1:0-18316 GCA_025379985.1 Phyllomedusa bahiana | reverse complement strand
CAGAGCCGGGGACCCCTTAATACAGGAGAACCAGACCCGGGGCCCTTAATATACAGAGAGAACCAGAGCCCGGCACCTAATATACAGAGAGAACCAGAGCCCGACACCTAAATACACAGAGTACCAGACCCCGGCACCTAATATACAGAGAGAACAAGAGCCCGGCACCTAATATACAGGGGAGAACCAGACCCCGGCACCAAATTTATACAGAGAGAGCCAGAGCCCGACACCTAATATACAGAGAGAGCCAGAGCCCGGCACCTAATATACAGAGAGAGCCAGAGCCCTGCACCTAATATACAGAGAGAGCCAGAGCCCGACACCTAATATACAGAGAGACCCAGAGCCCTGCACCTAATATACAGAGAGAACCAGAGCCCGGCACCTAATATACAGAGAGAACCAGAGCCCGGCACCTAATATACAGAGAGAACCAGAGCCCGGCACCTAATATACAGAGAGAGGAAGAGCCCGGCACCTAATATACAGAGAGACGGTATACAGAAAGCCAATATACCATTATAAGGTTATTATATCACAGTGATATATACAGTATCTCACAAAAGTAAGTACACCCCTCCCATTCCTGTAGATCTTGTCTTCTTTCCTCTCCTGGGATAACACTGAGGATCCGACCCTGATACAATGTAAACTAGTCACAGTATCAATGTCTATGGGGACAAAAGTGAGGACACCCCTACGGCACCGCAAAAGTGAGGACACCCCTAAGTGATACAATGTAAAGTAGTCAGTGCTCGGCTTGTATCAAAGGGAGGAACTCACAGCATCAATGTCTATGCGGACAAAAGTGAGGACACCCCTAAGAGACCGCAAAAGTGAGAACACCCGTAAATGAAAATGGGCAAATAGTGCCCAATTTGCCATTTACCCTGCACGGTGTCATGTGATCAGGGCTGTGAAGTCGGAGTTGTTCTAAACTGGACTGACTCCCAAAATCTATAATAAATTGGTCCAGTTAGTCCAATGCGGGGCTAAGGGCAGGAGGAGTTGGGTGCGGCCGGTGCTGCAGCTCCCAGACCTTCAGCCTCTTCTGATGAGGAGGGTAATTGATGCCATGGAGCAGGCAGAGCGTTACCACAGGGAGAAGATTTCAGCGAAAGGCTTCACTTGTTCATCAGACGACTCCTCTACAGTCATGGCCAAAAGTTTTGAGAATGACACCAATCTTCTATTTCCCCCTGATCTGTTGCCCTCTGGTTTTTCTGTGTTTTTCCGATGTTTTTATCACATACAGAAATACAAGTGCAATCAGATTATTATATTATTATTTATTGACAGTTAGAATGAGTTAATGCAGCGAGTCAATATTTGCAGTGTTGACCCTTCTTCTTCAGGAGCTCTGCAGTTCTCCCTGGCATGCTCTCAATCACCTTCTGGAGCAAATCCTGACTGATAGCAGTCCATTCTTGCACAATCCATTCTTGCATTTTGTCACAATTTGTTGGTTTTTGTTTGTCCCCCGTCTCTTGTGTTTGCCCAAACAAGTTCTCAATGGGATTAAGATCTGGGGAGTTTCCAGGCCATGGACCCAAAATCTCTATTTTTTTTGTTCCCTAGCCATTTAGTTATCACCTTTGCTTTATGGCAAGGTGCTCATCATGCTGGAAAAGGCATTGTTTATCACCAAACTGCTCTTGGACGGTTGGGAGAAGTTGCTCTTGGAGGGCATTTGGTACCATTCTTTATTCATGGATGTGTTTTTAGGCAAGACTGTTAGAGAGCCGATTCCCCTTTGGGAGAAAAACAACCCCACACATGAATGGTTTCTGGATGCTTTACTTGGCATGAGACAAGACTGGTGGTATCGCTCACCTTGTCTTCTCCCAACAAGCTGTTTTCCAGATGTTCCAACATTCGGAAAGGGGATTCATCAGAGAAATGACTTTACCCAGTCCTCAGCAGTCCACTCCCCGTACCTTTGGCAGAATATCAGTCTGTCCCTGATGTTTTTTCTGGGAGAAGTGGCTTCTTTGCTGCCCTCCTTGACACCAGGCCTTGGGTCCATGAGTCTCCGCCTCACAGTGCATGCAGATGCACTCACACCTGCCTGCTGCCATTCCTGAGCAAGCTCTGCACTGCTGGGAGCCCGATTTTCCCCAAACTGAAACCTTTTTTAAAAGACGGGTCCTGGCGTTGCTGGTCTTTCTTGGGCGCCCTGGAGCCTTTTTGGCAACAATGGAACCTCTCTCCCTTGAATTCCTTGATGATGCGATAGATTGTTGACTGAGGTGCAATCTTTCTAGCTGCGATACTCTTCCCTGTTTGGCCAGTTTTGTGCCGTGCAATGGATGGGCTGCACGTGTTTCTTTAAGATAACCATGGTTAACAGAAGAGAAACAATGATGCCAAGCACCAGCCTCCCTTTTAAAGTGTCCAGTGGTGTGATTCATACTTAATCATGGACAGATTGATCTCCAGCCCTGTCCTCATCACACCCACCCTGTGCTAATTGGAGCAATCAAATGAAACGATGTTAGCTGCTCCTTTTAAGGCAGGCCTGCAAAGAAGTGGAAATCACTCTTTATAACATTCTGGAGTATATGCAATTGCCATTATAAAACTGATGCAGTAGACTTTGTAAAAACTAACATTTGTATCATTCTCAAAACTTTTGGCCATGACTGTATACCTGGAGATTGTTAGAGATGTTGACCCTGTGGTCACCGCTTTGCCCCCAAGTTAGTGTAGAGAGGCCGTTCTCTAGCCTGGAAATGACGAGCTCAGATGGCGAGTGTGCTATGACGGATCTGATGGGGGCGATACTAATCCTCAGCCTCAAAATCAGAACTCCACAAATGTTAACTCAGGACGGTTTTGTTTGAAGCTGATTTTCGCCACTTCACTGCACTTTTATCATAGTTTACAATTTTTTAAGCTTTTTGTGTCTAAAGTCATATCCAATAAATATATTTTACACTGACAAGCAAAAGGGTAACAATGTTCTGCTCCTGTGACTCTCTGGCTCCATATCTCACCATCCTACTACAAGGCTGTGACCGAGACTCCCATCATTTTATAGACAATCCACTTCGTCTCATACATAACTCTGACCTGCAGCTATTTAGCATCGGCAGATTCTTTCCTGTAACTGCATTGTTACTGTTTTGCTCCTGGTAGTGGAACAATCTTTTGCTTCTTGTTACTACAAATTCCAACCTGTCCTCACCTTCCCTTAGCTCAGTGTGTTATTAGGCTGATTTCCAGGTGAAAGGTCCTGGGTCATACCATGAAGAAGATTCACGCCAAGAAAAGAGAACAGCATCATCCAGCATCATCGATAGCGTCTCTGGCCAAGAAAATGGGCCGAACCCGCATCATGTGAGGCCCTGAGCATGGGAAGAAGATGGAATGAAGTTCCGTCCAAAGCCAAGGATGTGACGTCCAGCCGGGAAAATCAGAGCCAACAAGTCGGCTCATCACAAGGTCTATCAGTTTTGAGCTAAATTAACACACGGCATTGGAGGCGGCTCGTAGGCTTCATAAGAGTGAGGTCACAGACTCCCTGCAAGCACCGGGCGCATCACACAGGTCTGGAATGATAGTCCGAAAAAAGGGGGAAGAAGCCACGACTTTAGTCTCCTCATACAGAAGCGTCATCAAAGAGGTTACAGATAAAGGACAAAAAATGGAAGAAACGGGAGCTGAAAGAGAAGAGTCGAATAGACGTCGGGCTCTGATGGGGGGAATGGGAAGTTAACCAAGGGGAGAAGAAGAGCGAGAGAAGAAGTCAATATACCTGGGCTCTGATGGGGGGAATTGGAAGAACTCAAGGGAGAAGGGGCTAAGCGGAGTGCGAGGATGGATAGCAATAGACCGGGCTCTGATGGGGGGAATGGAATAAAAAAATATAAAAAAAAAAAAAAAAAAAAAAAAAAGAAAAAAAAAAAAAAAAGTAACCAAGGGAGAAGAGAACGGAGCGGAGATGGAAGTCAATAGCCGCGGGCCTCTGATGTGGGGGATGGGAAGAACCAAGGGAGAAGGAGGCAACGGGCCCGAGAGAGATGAAAGTCAATAACCGGCTCTGATTGGGGGAATGGGAAGAATCGCAAGGGAGAAGAAATCGGAGGTGCGAGAGATGGAAGTCAATAGCCCGGGTCTCTGATGGGGGGAATTTGAAGAACCAAGGGAGAAGGGGCGAACGGAGGTGCGAGAGATGGAAGTCAATAGACCGGGGCTGTTATGTGGGGAATGGGAATAACCCAGGAGAAGGTGTCGAACGGACGCAAGATGGAAGTCAATAGACCAGTTCTCTGATCGGGGGGAATGTGAAAGAACTCAAGGGAGAAAGTAGAGCGAGAGATGTAAAGTCAATAGAGCCGGGCTCTATAGGTGGTGAATGGGAAGAACCAAGGGTGAAGGGTGGCGAACGGGGCAGAGATTGAAGTCAATAGACCGGTCTCTGATGGGGGGAATGGTGAAGAAGCCAAGTGAGAAGAGGGCGAAACGGAGGCGAGAGATGAAGTCAATAGACCGGGCTCGATGCGGGGGGAATGGGAAGAACCAAGGGAGAAGGGGGGTAACGGGTGTCAGAGATGGAAGTCCAATAGACTTGGGCTCTGATGGGGTGGGAATGGAAGAACCAAGAGAGAAGGGGTGAACGAGCGAAGATGAAAGTCAATAGACCGCTCATGATGGGAGGGGAATGGTAAGAATCCAAGGTAGAAGGGGGGAACGTGGCGAGAAGATGGTAAGTCAATAGACCGGGCTTGAGGGGGGAGATGGAAGAACCGAAGGGAGAAGAAGCGAGAGATGAAAGTCCAATAGACCGGTCTCTGATGGGGGGAATGAGGAAAACCAAGGGAGAAGGGGCGAGAGATGAAAGTCCTATATGACCGGTGCTCTGTATGGGGGAATGGGAAGAACCAAGGTGAGAAAGGGTCGAACGGAGGGGCGAGAGATTGGAAGTCAATAGACTCGGGCCTGATGGGGGAGTAATGGGAAGAACCAAGGAGAATGGTGAAGCTGGGCTGAGATTGAAGTCAATAGACGCAGGTTCTATGGAGGAATGGGAAGAACCAAGGGAGAAGAGAACGGAGGCCGAGAGATGCGAGTCAATATCCCCGGGCTCTGACGGGGGGAATGGGAAGAACCAAGGAGAAGGGGTGAACGGAGCGAAGATGAAAGTCAATAGACTCTGTGCTCAGATGGGGGGATGGGATGAACAAGAGAGAAGGAGAAAAAAAAAAAACAAAAAGAACGTAGCGAAGATGAAAGTCAATCAGACCGTGCTCTGATGGAGGGAATGGAAGAACCAAGGGAGAAAGGAGAACGAGTCGAGAGATGAAATCAATAGATCCGGGCTCTGATGGGGGAGAATGGGAAGAACCAAGGGAGAAGGGGTCAAAGGAGGAGAGATGAAAGACTATAGACGCGGGCTCTGATGGGGGAATGGGAAAGAACCAAGGAGAGAAGGATGAACGGAGCGAGAATGGAAAGTTCATTAGACTGGGGCTCTGATGGGGGGAATGGAAGAACCAAGGGAGAAGGGAGAACGGATCAAGAGGATGAAAGTCAATAAGATCACCGGTTGCTCTGATGGGGGGAATGGGAACGAACCAAGGGAGAAGGATGAACGAGCGAGAGATGAAAGTCAATAGACCTGCTCTGATGGGGAGAATGGTAAAAAAAACGCAAGGAGAATGGAGAACGTAGCGAGAGATGGAAGTTCCAATGGACAGGTGCCTCTGATGGGGAGAATAGGAAGATCCAAGGTAGAAGGGGAGAACGGAGGCGGAAGATATGAAAGTCATAGACCTTGTCTCGTTGATGGGGGGAATGGTAAGAAACCAAAAGAAAAACAAGGGAGAAGAGTGAACGGAGCGAGAGATGACAGACCCCCCGTCCCCCAAAAAATTTGGGGGGGGCACCCCCCCCCCCCCCCCCCCCTCCCCCTCAAAGACCGGGCTCTGATGGGGAGAAATGGGAAAAACCAAGGTAGAAAGAGAAAACGAGCGAGAGATAAAGTCAATAGACCGGCTCTGCTGGGGAGAATAGGAAGAACCAAGGGATAGTGGGAGAAGCGGAGCGAGAGAATAGAAGTCATATAGACCTGGCTCTGATGTGGGGGAATGTGAAGAACCAAGGAGAAGGTGGAGAACTAGAGCGAGAGATGGAAGTCAATATACCGGGCTCATGATGGTGTGAATGGGAAGAATCAAGGGAAAGGGGCGAACGGGGCGTGAGATGAAAGTCAATAGACCGGGCCTGATTGTGGGTGAGATGTGGAAGAACCAAGGAGAAGGGGGTGAACGGGGCGAGAGATAACAGTCAATAGACCGTGCTCTGATGGGGGAATGGGAAGAACGCAAGGGAGAAGGGAGAAAGGAGCGAGAGATGAGAAGTCAATATACCGGCTCTTATGGGGGAATGGGAAGTAACCAAAGGAGAAGGATAGAACGGAGCTAGAGATGAATCAATATACCGGTAGTCTGAATGGGGGAATGGGAAGAACCGAAGGGAAAGAGAAGGACGAGAGATGAAAGTCAATAGAACCGGGCTCTGATTGGGGAAGTGGTAAGAACGAATGGGAGAAGTGAGAACTACGATGAGATGAAATTGTCAATAGACTCGGGCTTCTGATGTGGGGAATGGGGAAGAACCAAGAGAGAAGAGAGCGAACGGATCGTAGAGAATGAAAGTCAATAGACCGGTCCCTCTGGATGGGGAATGGGAAGAACCAAGAGAAGGTGAACGGGCGAGAGATGAAAGTCCAAATAGACCGGGCC
The DNA here is from genome assembly GCA_025379985.1 of Phyllomedusa bahiana. NCBI lineage: Eukaryota > Metazoa > Chordata > Amphibia > Anura > Hylidae > Phyllomedusa > Phyllomedusa bahiana. The sequence continues at coordinate 11,567 of JAODAL010065259.1, read as the reverse complement.
TCTGATGGGTAAATGGAAGAACCAAGGGAAGAATGGCGAGAGATGAAAGTCAATAGACCGGCCTCTGATGGGGGAATGGGAAGAAAACCTAAGTGAAAAGTGGCAAACGGGGCGAGAGATGAAAAGACAATAGACCTGGCCTCTTGATGGAGGAATGGGAAGAACGTAAGGGAGAAGGCGAAGCGGGAGCGAGAGATGAAAAGTCAATATACCGGAGCTTCTGAATGGGAGGACTGGTAAGAACCAAGGAGAATGGCGAACGAGCGAGAGATGAAAAGTCAACTAGACTCGTGCTCTGATGGGATAAAGGTGAAGACAGCCAAGGAGAAGGGGCGAACGGAGAGAGCGCGAAATCAATAACCGGGCTCAGATGGGGGAATGGGAAGAAACCAAGTGGAGAAGGGGTGAACGGACCAGAGATGGAATTCAATAGACGCGGGTTTGCTCTGGATGAGGGGGGGTGATGGTAAAGAACCAAGTGAAAGGAGAGAACGGGGCGAGAGATGAACGTCAATTAGACGCGGCTTCTGATGGGAGAATGGTAATAAACAAAGGGAGAAATGGGGAGAACGGGGCGAGAGATTGGAAGTCAAAAGACGCGGGCTCTGATTGGGGGAGAATGAATGAACCAATGAGAGAGGGATAACGGAGCCAGATATGGAAGTCAATTCAGACCGGGCTCTGATGGGGGGGGGATGTAAGGACCAAGGGAGGAGGGCGAACGAGAGAAGATATGAGGATACTGTTAGGATCGTGGAGGATGCCTGAGGATATGGGGTGAGGGGTCACAAGCCACGAATGTTGATACTTGACCAGATGGATTGGCCTCAATGCATGACTCTGTGATATGGTTCCTACAAGATGATTTACATCATCCACTCGAGGAGTATGGGGATGAAGAGGACGACATAGTGCCACAGGACAACGACCTGGAGGCAGACGTCAAGTTGGAGAAGAGGGTCAGTGACAATGAGAGGTAGAGTCGCTGGATCCCCGCACAGTCTCCCAGACCTCAGCCCAATCCAACACATGAGGGGGGGGGGGGGGTGGTGAAGATCAAAGTTGATTCTACACCCAATCCAAGTCTTCACCAACATTGGTGGTTCGTGAGAAGAGACCGTGGGAGCAGTATTGTGGACGAGACCTGCTTAATCTGATCCATAGCCCAGAATGATTCAGGCATAGCTGGGAAACCCAAGTGGAGAGTCACCAAATACTAACAAAATAACATAAATTAACATTTAGATTTTTAGGATCAAAATAGAAACAAAGCATGTTCGCAGAAAGAATCTGCAGAACTAAGTAGATGTCTACAGATTGACTATAAAATGATGGGTAGTCTCATCGTAGCAAAGGTGCTGGCAGTGGATGGTGAGATGGAGCCTGGAAGTCACCAAAGTCAAACTCATGTTAGCCCTTTTTCTTGTCATGTCTGTTCTAAATAAGGAGGGCCTTATATTGTATCATAAGGTATAACACAGCCGAAGGGACCATTTTACTACAGGAAAGTTATCACTTACACATGCGCCGAATATGAGGGAGTCGGGGAAATTGAGGAGTCCGAGCTTTGGCCTCCCCACTCCACAGCCCTGCATGTGACTTGTTAGGCCATGTTCACACCGCTTATTTTGGGACGGATTTTGTTCTGTATTTCGCTCTGTGCTGCGCTGCAATACGGCTGGAATCCGTCCCAGTCATTACGGTAATTCACAGGTCTCATAGAGAATAATGGATTACGTCTCCTCTCCCTGCTCACAAAATCTGTCACGTAATTACGGTGTGAACATCGCCTTAGTGTTCCAAGGTCTCAGGTGTGAATGAGGAGCAGGTTTGTTACATTTGGTGTTATCGCTCTCACTCTCTCTCATACTGGTCACTGAAGTCCAACATGGCGCCTTATGGCAAAGAACTGTCTGAGGATCTGAAAAGAATTGCTGCTCTACATAAAGATGGCCGAGGCTGTAAGAAGATGCCGACCCCCCGACACTGAGCTGCAGCGCGGGGGCCGACACCCTGACACTGAGCTTGGGGCGCGGGGGCCAGCACCCTGACACTGAGCTTGCAGCGCGGGGCCGAAAACCCCGACACTGAGCTGCAGCGCGGGGGCCGACACCCCGACACTGAGCTGCCGCGCGGGGGCCCTCAACCCGACAGTGAGCGGCAGCGCGGGGGACGACACCCCGACACTGAGCTGCAGCGCGGGGGCCGGCACCCCGACACTGAGCTGCAGCCCGGGGGCCAGCACCCCGACACTGAGCTGCAGCCCGGGGGCCAGCACCCCGACACTGAGCTGCAGCCCGGGGGCCAGCACCCCGACACTGAGCTGCAGCCCGGGGGCCAGCACCCTGACACTGAGCTGCAGCCCGGGGGCCAGCACCCTGACACTGAGCTGCGGGCCCGGGGGCCACACCCTGACACTGAGCTTGCAGCCCGGGGGCCAGCACCCTGACACTGAGCTGCAGCCCGGGGGCCAGCACCCTGACACTGAGCGCAGCCGGGGGCCAGCACCCTGACACTGAGCTGCAGCCCGGGGGCCAGCACCCTGACACTGAGTTTGCAGCCCGGGGGCCACACCCTGACACTGAGCTGCAGCCCGGGGGCCAGCACCCTGACACTGAGCTGCAGCCCGGGGGCCAGCACCCTGACACTGAGCTGCAGCCCGGGGGCCAGCACCCTGACACTGAGCTGCAGCCCGGGGGCCAGCACCCTGACACTGAGCGGGCGGGCCCGGGGCCAGCACCCTGACACTGAGCTGCAGCCCGGGGGCCAGCACCCTGACACTGGGGCTGCAGCCCGGGGCCAGCACCCTGACACTGGGGGGGCTGCAGCCCGGGGGCCAGCACCCTGACACTGAGGCTGCAGCCCGGGGGCCAGCACCCTACCTGAGCTGGGGCCCGGGGCCACACCCTGACACTGAGCTGCAGCCCGGGGGCCAGCACCTGACACGGGAGCTGCAGCCCCGGGGGCCAGCACCCTGACACTGAGCTGCAGCCCGGGGGCCAGCACCCTGACACTGACTGCAGCCCGGGGCCAGCACCCGACACTGCTGCAGCCCGGTGGCCAGCTCCCTGACACTGAGCTGCAGCCCGGGGGCCAGCACCCTGACACTGAGCTTGCAGCCCGGGGCCAGCACCCTGACACTGAGCTGCAGCCCGGGGCCAGCACCTGACACTGAGCTGCAGCCCGGGGGCCAGCACCCTGACACTGAGCTGCAGCCGGGGGCCAGCACTCTGACACTGAGCTGCAGCCCGGGGGCCAAGACCAGACAGCGGATACAAGACAGGTTCCACTCAGAACAGGCCTCACCAAGGGCGACCAAAGAAGCTGAGGCACAAGCTCAGTGTCCTATCCAGAGAGGAGTGTTGCCAGCATTGCTGCAGAGGTGACTGGGGTGAGGGGTCAGTGTGTCAGTGCTCAGACCATACGCCACAAACTGCATCAAATTGGTCTGCATGGCTGTCGTCCCAGAAGGAAACCTCTTCTAAAGATGGTGCACAAAAAGGCCGCAGTTTGCTGAAGACAAGCAGACTAAGGATATGGATTACTGGAACCTGTGCTCTGATGAGACCAAGAAACTTATTTGGTTCAGATGATGTCAAGCGTGTGTGGCAGTAAGCAGGTGAGGAGGACAAAGACAAGTGTGTCTGCCCACAGTCAGGCATGGTGGTGGAAGTGTCATGGTTTGGGGCTGCAGGAGTGCTGCCGGCTGTGGGGAGCTACAGTTCGTTGAGGGAACCATGAATGCCAGCATGTCCTGTGACATCCTGAAGCAGAGCACGATCCCCTCCCTCCTGGGCTGCAGGGCAGTATCCAACATGATAACGACCCCAAACACCTCCAAGACCACCACTGCCTTGCTACAGACAATGAGGGTAAAGGTGCTGGACTGGCCGAGCGTCTGCAGACCTAAACCCTATGGAGCATCTGTGGGGACTCCTCACATGGAAGGTGGAGGAACGCAAGGTCTCTACCATCCACCAGACCTGTGATATCACCATGGAGGAGGGAGGAGGATTCCAGTGGCTGCAGCCTGTGACCTCCATGCCCAAGAGAAGCAGTGCTGGGAAATAATGGGGGCCACACAGAATACTGACACTGAGGGCACAATTTATCCATTGTCACTTAGGGGTGTCCTCACTTTTGCAGTCCCTTCGCGCTGTACTCACTTTGGCTCTCGCTCAGGGGCGCCCTCACTTTGGCTCTCGCTCAGGGGCGCCCTCACTTTGGCTCTCGCTCAGGGGCGCCCTCACTTTGGCTCTCGCTCAGGGGCGCCCTCACTTTGGCTCTCGCTCAGGGGCGCCCTATAATAACCTCTCACCTCTCTGGAGCCTGAGCATAGATGGTGAATAACACAGCAATATTGTGGAGCACTACTATTATAAGGACCCCGAATCTATAGCCCAGCACCAACAGCACCCCCTCCAGTGTGAGCACCGCCCGAACAGATGTATGATCCCAGTGATGTCAGCGGCCCCTATCTCATTATAAGGTTATTATATCTCAGTGATGTCAGTGGCTCCTGTATCATTATAAGGTTATTATATCCCAGTGATGTCTGCGGCCCCTGTATCATTATAAGGTTATTATATCACTGTGATGTCCGGCCCCCGGATCATTTTAAGGATACTGGGCCAAAAAACTTTTTTGGTTAATATTAAGGGGGGGGAAAGGGGGGGGTGGAAAGGGTTTTCCCCCCGCAGGGGGGTAATGCGGGGGTGGGGTGGGGGTGGAGTCATTCGGGGAAAATAATGGATTTGGCCCCGGCGGGGTTTTCCCCGGGTGACTAAAAGGGGTTAGAAATTGGTTTTAAGGGGGTTGGGTTTGGGGTTGTGGGTTTAAAGGGGGGGAAACGCGGTTTTAATAAAACCGGTTTTTTGGAAAGGGGGGAGGTTTCCTGTGCCCCTTCCCTCCTCCCCCTTTTCCCCAAATTACTAAAAAAATTTTCCCATTTATTTTTCCCCCCCCCCCCCCTTTCCTGTATCATTTTTTGGGGGGGTATTTTGGTCCCTGTGGGGGATTTGGCCCCCGGGGGCCCCCTCCTTTTCCCCCCCCTTATAATTTATTTGGACCCAAAGGGGGGAATCACGCTTTGGGGGCATCATATAAGGAAATTAAATAGGCCAGCACCACGCCCCCCTCTTTTGGGGAGGGAAAATTTTGACCCCCATGATGTCGCGGCCCCATTCTTTTAAAAGTTTTTTTAACCCAGTGATGTCTCAGGTCCTGTATCATTTAATTTTTTATACCCAGTGTGTCGCGGCCCCTGTATCATTATAAGGTTATTATATCCCATGATGTCGCGGCCCCATCATTAAAAGGTTTTTTTTCCCCAGTGAGTCTGGGCCCCCTGTCTCATTATAAGATTATATCCCAGTGATGTCACGGCCCCTTTCTCATTATAATTTTTTATACCCCAGGATGTCGGGGCCCCTTTTATATTATAAGGTTATTATATCCCAGTGATGTAAGGCCCCCCTGTCATTAAAATGTTATTATATCCCAGTTTTCCCCGCGGCCCCTGTCTCATTAAAAGGGTTATTTTTTCCCGTGTTTTGCGGCCCCTGTTCTTTAAAATTTTTTATTATACCCCAGTGATGTCGCGGCTCCTGATCTTTAAGGTTATATATCCCGTAAACCCCCGGGGCCCTTTATTAAAGGTTTTTATACCCCGTGATGTCAGGCCCCGTTCTTATAAGGTTTATATCCCCGGAGCCCCGGGTCCTGCTCTTTTAAAAGGGTTTATTATATCCCAGTGATGTCACGGCCCCTGTATCTTTAAAGGTTTTTATCCCGTGATTCAGGGGTTCCTGTATCATTAAAAAAGGTTTTTATATCCCAGTGATGTTGGGCCCTGAAACATTAAAAAGGTTTTATATCCCGTGATGTCAGCGGCTCCTGAAACATTATAAGGTTTTATATCCAGGTTCAGCGGCCTGTTCATTAAAAAGGTTTTATACCAGTATGTCGGGGGGGCCCCAACTTATAAGGTTATTAAACCCGTGATGTCGGGGCCCCCTGATCATTAAAAGGGTTATTATACCCCAGTGTGTCTGGGGGCCCCCTGTTATTAAAAGGGGTTATTATTTCCCGGGTTTGTCTGCCCCCGCTCATTAAAAAGGTTTTTTAAAACCCCCAGTGATTCAGGCCCCTGTATCATTATAAGGTTTTTAATCCCAGTGTTCCCCCCCCGTTCATTATAAGGTTATTATCCCCCAGTGAGGTCCCAGTCCTGTATCTTAAAGGTTATTATATCCCAGTGATGTCCCTTTTTCCTTTCATTTAAGGTTATTATTCCCAGTGTTCAGGGTTTCTGTATAATAAAGGGTTTATTTACCCGTGATGTCCCGGTTCTGACAATAGGTTTTTAATTTTCCCCAGGTTCCCGGGGCCTGATCTTTAAAATTTATTTACCCAGGATGTCACGGCCCCTGTTCTTTAAAAGGGTTTTTTATCCCAGTGATGTCAGGGGGCCCCTTAACATTTAAAAGGGTTTTTATATCCCAGTATGTCGCGCCCCTGTAAATTAAAAGGTTATTTATCCCGTATGTCAGGCCCCTGATATTATAAGGTTTTTATATCCCATGATGTCCCCAGTTCCTTTTTCTTATAAGTTTTTATATCCCGTGATGTCCGCCCTTTTCCTTTATAAGGTTATTACCTTTTGTGGCCCGCAGGGTCCTGATCTTATAAGGTTATTATATCCCATTATGTCCGGCACCTGACATTATAAGGGTATTATATGCCAGTATTTTCCCAGCCCTGTCTCAATATAAGGTAATTTTAATCCAGTGATGTCAGCGGCTTCTGTATTAAATAAGGAAAATATATCCCAGGGGATGTCGCGGCCCCGTATCATTATAAGTTATTATATCCCATTGGGAGGGTAGGGCCTGTACTTTGAAGGAGTATATCCAAGGACTGTCCGCGGCCCCTGTCCATTATAAGGTTTATTATATCCCAGTGATGTCGCCCCTGTATCATTTAAGGTTATTAATCCCCAGTGATGTCTGCGGCCCCTGTATTCATTTAAGGTTATTTATCCTAGTGTGCCGGCCCCTATCTCATAAATAAGTTTATTTTCCCAGTGATGTCCCAGGTCCTGTATCATTATAAGGTTATTATATCCCAGTGATGTCAGCGGCCCCTGTATCATTATAAGGTTATTATATCCCAGTGATGTCAGCGGCCCCTGTATCATTATAAGGTTATTATATCCCAGTGATGTCAGCGGCTCCTGTATCATTATAAGGTTATTATATCCCAGTGATGTCAGCGGCTCCTGTATCATTATAAGGTTATTATATCCCAGTGATGTCAGCGGCCCCTGTCTCATTATAAGGTTATTATATCCCAGTGATGTCCCAGGTCCTGTATCATTATAAGGTTATTATATCCCAGTGATGTCCCAGGTCCTGTATCATTATAAGGTTATTATATCCCAGTGATGTCAGCGGCTCCTGTATCATTATAAGGTTATTATATCCCAGTGATGTCTGGGCAGCCCCTGTATATATTATAGAATGTTATTATAATCCCGTGAATGTCTCCAGGTCCAGTCTCATTATATGGTTTATTATATCCCAGTGATGTCCCGTCAGGTCCTAGGTTCATTAAAGTGTATTATGAACCCAGTTGATGTCCGCATGTCTCGGTGTTGCGTTGGGGGGGGCTTTTTTGTTGTATTTTTTTGTCTCATTATGAAGGTTATTATATCCGCAGTGATGTCTCAGGTCCTGATCTCATTATAAGTTAATATATCCCATGATGTCTGCGTCCCCTGTATCATTATAAGTGATTAAATCCCAGAGAATGTATCAGCAGGCCCCTGTTATTCTTATGAAGGTTATTATATCCCAGTGATGTCCCAGGTCCTGTCTCATTATAAGGTTATTATACCCCAGTGATGTCAGCGCTTCTGTAGCATTATAAGGTTAATATATCGCCAGTGATGTGCAGCGGCCGCCTGTCCATTATAAGGTTAATTATATCCCCAGTGATGTCAGCGGCCTTCTTGTATCACATTATAAAGATGTTATTATAATCCGCATGTTATGTCTGCGGCCTCCTGTATCATTATGAAAAGGTGATTATATCCCAGTGATGTCAGCGGACCACCCTGCTACTCATTATAAGGTTATTATATCCTCAGATGATTGTCAAGGCCCCTGTCTCAAGTATAAGGTTAATTATATCCCAGTGATGTCAGAGGCCCCTGTATCTCTTATAAGGCTTATTATAGACGCCAGTGATGTCAGCGTCTTCGTATCATTATAAGGGTTATTATATCCCAGTATGTCAGAGAGCCCCTGTCTCATTATAAGTGTTAATTACTGATTCCGCAGTGATGTCCCAGGTCCGTGTATCATTATAAGACGTTATTATATCGCCAGTGATCAGTCCCAGGTCCTAGTATCATTATAAGGGGTTAGTTATATGCCTTAGTGATGTCAGGCGTCTCCTGTAACAATCAAAGTTTTATTATATCCCAGGGATGTCAGCGGCCCCTGCATCATTATAAGGTTATTATATCCCAGTGATGTCAGCTGCCCCTGTATCATTATAAGGTTATTATATCCCAGTGATGTCAGCAGCCCCTGTCTCATTATAAGGTTATTATATCCCAGTGATGTCAGCTGCTCCTGTATCATTATAAGGTTTATTATATCCCAGTGATGTCACGATGCCCCTGTCTCATTATAAGAGTTAATATATCCCAGTCGATGTCAGCGGCTCCTGTATGCATTATAAGGTATTATAATCCCAGTGATTTCAGCGGCCCCTGTATCATATAAAGGTTATTATAGGACCTTCAGAGTGATTTCCTCAGGTGTCCTGTATCAATATAAGGTTATTACAATCCCAGGTCCTGTGTCATTATAAGGTTATTATATCCCGGGAAGTCAGCTTCTGCCTGTATCATTATAAGGTTATTATATCCCAGTGATGTCAGGGGCGGGCCGCCTGACACATTATAAGGTTATTATATCCCATGCGATGTCACGCGCCCCTGTCTCATTATAAGGTTATTATATCCCAGTGATGAGTCAGCAGGCTCTTATCATTATAGAGGATATTATATCCGCAGTGATGTCAGCAGCTCCTGTACTCATTATAGCAGGTTATTATATCCCATTGATGTCGCCATGTCGCTGTATCATTATAAGTTATATATCCAGTGATGTCCTCAGGTCCCTGTATCAGATTATAATGTTATTATATCCTGCAGTGATGTCCCAGGTCGCTGTGTTTCAATTATGAAGGTTATTATATCCGGCCAGTGATGTCCCCAGGTCCTGTTTCATTATCAAGGGTTATTATATCCCAGTGATGTCAGTGCGGCTTTGTATCATTATAAGGTTTATTATATCCCCAGTGATGATCAGCGCACCTGTATCATTATAAGGTTATTATATCCCAGTGATGTCCCAGTTCCTGTTTCATTATAAGGTTATTATTTCCCAATATGTCAGCGCCCCTGTATCATTAAGTATTATATCCAGTGATGTCAGCTGGCCCCTGTAACATTATAAGGTTTATTTATATTCCAGTGATTCAGCGGCTTCTGATCATTATAAGGTTATTAGTATCCCAGTGATGTCACGGCATCTGTATCATTAATATGAGTTTATTATATCCCAGTGATATCAGCGCTCTCCTGTAATCATTATAAGTGATTATATATCCCAGTGATGTCAGCGGCCCCGAAGTCTCATTATAAGAGGTATTAATCCCAGTGAGTCAGCGGCCCTGTATCAGATATAAGGTTATTATATCCCAGATGATGGTCACGCTGTCTGTATCATTATAAGGTTATTATATCCCAGTGATGTCAGCGGCCCCTGTCTCATTATAAGGTTATTATATCCCAGTGATGTCCCAGGTCCTGTATCATTATAAGGTTATTATATCCCAGTGATGTCCCAGGTCCTGTATCATTATAAGGTTATTATATCCCAGTGATGTCCCAGTTCCTGTCTCATTATAAGGTTATTATATCCCAGTGATGTCAGCGGCCCCTGTATCATTATAAGGTTATTATATCCCAGTGATGTCCCAGGTCCTGTCTCATTATAAGGTTATTATATCCCAGTGATGTCAGCGGCCCCTGTCTCATTATAAGGTTATTATATCCCAGTGATGTCAGCGGCCCCTGTCTCATTATAAGGTTATTATATCCCAGTGATGTCTGCGGCCCCTGTATCATTATAAGGTTATTATATCCCAGTGATGTCAGCGGCCCCTGTATCATTATAAGGATTATTACATAACCAGTTAATGTCTGCGTCCCCTGTAATCAATTATAAGGTTCTTATATCCAAGTGATGCTCCCAGGTCCCGTATCATTATAAGTTATTATTCCCAGTGATTTCAGCGCTCCTGTAATCATTATAAGGTTAATATATCCCCAGTGATGTCAGGGCTCTGTATCATTAAAAGGGTTATTATATCCCAGTGATGTCCCATCTGTAACATTAAAGGGAAAAATTATATCCCAGTGACCCAGGGCCCCTGATATTAAAAGGGTTATTATGTGGTGGTGATGACGTCAGTACAGGTATATCACGTCTATACACACATGGCGCCGGTCCTACGTTACTCACATGAAGCTCCGCTCTCCGGTCCAGGGCTCTGCTCAGTCCATCCGCCTCCGCTCACCTCCGGCACACAGGAAGCCGCACAGCCCGCAGCTCAGCACTGCCCGTCTGGAAGCAGCGGGGGCGGGGCCTGGTGGGGAGGAGGACGGGGGCGGGGCGGACGCTATTGTTCTCGGGCTGTCAGCCTCTCGTACAGGACCGATAATCCGGCACCGAGGGAGGGGACAACCTGTGTGTGCGCCTGCTCCGTCACCTGCGCCGCGGCCCACAAGGTGTTACCCATAGCAACCAATCACAGCCCAGCTTTCATCTCTCCTGTGCAGGTGTGCCTCATACCAACCAATCACATCGCAGCTTTAATCCAGGACAGAGCTATAAACTGTGCTGTGATTGGTTAGGGAAAAGAACCGTTCTGGTAGGAAAATGAAAGCCACGATCTGATTGTTTCTATGGGGACTCGTTGTAGTAAAGAGATAAAAGCATTGACCTGATTGGTTGGATGCGGAACTGTACTCATATATAAAGAAAGCTCTGATTGGTTTGGAGAATAATAACCAACTTAAAGCGGATCTGATTGGTTTTATGAAGAACCAAGAATGAAGCACGTTCGTTTGGCGGCGAGGCCCCTTATAAAAAGGGGAAAATTTAAAGCATGACGATGGGATTGAAAAACTGTTTTGTGGGTGAAAAAAGAAGTCGATGGTTGGAAAAGAACCGTATCAATACAAGAATGAAGCTTTTTCGATGGCTGTTGGGCCCCTTTTTTAAAACAAGAAAAAATTAAAAGCCCCAATCTGTTGGTTTTGAGCAAAAGAAGGGTTTAAAAATTAGGTGAATAAAAAAGCAGGATTGTTTGGTTGGAAGAAGAACCGTTTCCATACAGGAATGAAGCATTGTTCTGATTGGTTGGATGAGGCACTGCTCTAGTAAGAAAATGAAAGCAGTGATCTGATTGGTTTGAGGGGGGAATTG
>JAODAL010065258.1:0-18316 GCA_025379985.1 Phyllomedusa bahiana | reverse complement strand
CAATAATATACAACAAGCAAGTGTTCTAAAATAATTGGGGGAATTTTTTAAAGGGGTGTTTTTGGGGGGAGGTAAAATGGGGGCTTTGAGGGCAAAGCTTCCCAACGAAAAACTGGTTTGCCCCGCGAACCTCATTTTACTGTCCATTTATGCACTTTAAAAAAAAATCCCTAATTATTTTCAATTTTAAGCATTCTTAGTTGTACTATAGCGTTTTTCCACTTGTTATTCCCTTTTCCTTTTGTCAGGTTTTTTCCCGAATTTGGGCCCTACCCCTCCCGGGACATCTTCTGACGTATTTTTCGGCGCCCCCACGGGCAAAGACGGGGGAAATTCAGGACTGGAGCTGTTCTTTCCTTTACCGGGGGGGGGGAACTTCAAAAAAAACCATACGCTTAATGCTACCGGGGTTTTATCAGCAGAAATGGTGAGTGCGCCATTTATTTCACCCGTTTTTGTCAAAAAGGACTCGACTGCGCTTTTTTCTTTTGCAGTTTTGATTTTCCATTTGGGACCAAGGGGAACCTTTCAAAAGCTTCGTAAACAAAAGGTACATGTCGTGGGACTGAAAACAATGGCTTACTGAATCTTGTTAGAGAAAATTTAGTTTGCTGGGGGAGCCCCTGCCCCTGGTGATTTACCCATGCTCAAAAAATTTCCGCTAATCTATAAAAAGAGTTATGGACAGGGGAACCAAATAAAAAAAAACCCAAAAACACCGATAAAAAAAAATTCTTTCCTCATGATAAAGTAAATCTTTTGACCCAAAGTATTTAGAAAAAAGTCTTTAATTACTTTTTCCTTAATGTTTTGAAAACCTAACTTTGTAGTGGAATATCCTTACAAAAATAATTTGATTGTTACTTGTAACACCTTTTCAAAATTTAGGAAAAATTTAAAGGGCTTCTTTAAAGGCAGTTTACTGCAGTTTCACATGCAACCCGAAAAAAAACAAAAATGCCACAAAACCTCACCGTATGAAGGCACCCTAAGGCTATGTCTACACAGCAATGTTAAAATGCAGTCCAAAATCCGATGGCATTTTAACATCGCCGAACTGTGGTTTTTGGCACAAATTTGCGCTTCAAACCATGGTCCGTTTTCGGATTTGCTCTCGGCCCTGTACATTGAATATACGGGAATCCTACAGCAACGCTGCCGGATCCAGCAGGTTTGAAAATCCGCCAGAATCCGGGGACAGCTCTGGGTACAGTCGGATTTTTGGCAGATTTTAAATACTTTATTCGATAAAACTGATTGAAAACAGTGATGTGTAGACATGCCAAAATAAAAAACAAACAGTATTTTAAAGGTTTTCAGCTGGGTATTAAAAATTGTCTAATTATGGGGGAAAGCAATATTGCTACTTTTGAAGATCTTTACCATCTCACAGCAGTTGAATAAAAATATCTTGAAACTCATCTGAATTTGTTAATTTTTCCTGGTTCTGCTCATTCTGGGTTTCCCAAGAGCAAATTTATGGCAAAATATCCTGGAAATTCCCTAACAGGGATACTCAACAATATATGATTTATGGTATTTTAAATAGATGTTTGACAACTTAAAGCGGTTGTTTGATGAAAAATAATTATTTTCTAAAGAATACCTCTCAAAGATAGGAACTTTTGTATTATAATTTCATTAACTTATCTGTAGGATTCCTGCAGTTCTAGATTAGATGTTTCTTGATAGGAGTCTCATTAATTCTGTGTGTCTCAACCTACATTAAACACATACTGTACTTGCAAACTTTGAGAACTGTCTTCTCGGAGACTTTGAAAGGCGGCAAGCCTTTTACAACCCACACCCCTTTTAACAGATCACACCCACTTGTAACTGGCCATACCCCCTTTCAACATGCCCCTCCTCATGTCCAAAAGTCACACTTTTACTATATTTTATATTGAAATCTGGCTAAAATTGTGGTTAAAATCTGTGCAAGATCATACCCTATTTCCCCGAAAATAAAACAGCGTCTTATATTAATTTTTGCTCCTAAAGATGCACTTTCCATGAATAAATTATAGCATGCTATACTAGTGTGTGTGTGTGTGTGTATATATTATATTATTAAAAATATATATATATATATATATATATATATATATATAATAATTTTTATTTATATAGCGCCAACATATTCCGCAGCACTTTACAATTTAGAGGGTGTACATACAGACATTGCACATTAAAAGAACTTACAAATGAGACACGAAGTATGAGGACCCTGCTCGCGAGAGCTTACAATCTATTATGGTGTATGGGTGAGACAAAGGGTTAAGAAGTGCTCAGTTTACAATGGTCCAGCCATGTTACATAAATAGGAGGTGGTTTACAAAAAAATTTGGGTGACCCTGCCACCCTGACCTAAAATCTATTACAGTTTAAGTCCCTTTGTGAGTGCCCTAGTGTAGGAGTGAAAAAATGTGTGGATAGCAGTTAGGGATTCTGGTGGGCCAAGGCTGAGAATGTTTTCTCAGGGCCCTCTTAAAAATATGAGAGTTGTGAATGTGCCTAAATCGTCCCATGGTTTGCTGTTCCAGAGAATTGGCGCCGCACCTGTGAAATCTTTGGAGACGGGCATGGGAGTTTTGGATGATTGAGGAATGTTATCTGATATCATCAAACAGAGGAGAGCACGGATAGGGTGGTAGACAGAGATGAGGGAGGAGATGTAGGGAGGAGCAACACTGTGGAGAGCTTTATGGGTGAGGGGTTTATGAGTTTATGTTGTATTCTGTACTGAATAGGTAGCCAGTGCAGTGACTGACACAGGGTAGAGGCATCAGTATAGCGGCTGGAAAGAAAAACAAGCCTGCAGTAGTGACGACGAGAGTGAATAAGAGCAACAATGAGGGTTTTGAGCGTTTCCACATGAAAAAGTACGGATTTTGGAGATGTTTCTTTAGGTGCAGATGACAGGAGTGGCAAGGGATTGGATATAAGGTGAAAGACAGATTAGAATCAGAATTACCCCAAGACAGCGGCCTGTTTTCATAGGTGTTATGGTGGTGCCACACACTGAGACAGAGATAGCAGGGGAGGATTGGTAAGAAGATGGTGGAAAGACAAGAAGTTCGGTTTTAGTGAGGTTTAGTTTCAGATGGAGAGAGGACATGATGTCAGAGACAGCGGACAGTCACTGGTGTTTTGTAGCAGGGCAGGAGTGATTTCTCAGGTGGAGGTGTACAGTTGAGTGTCATCAGCATAGAGAGGGTACTGGAAGCCAAATCTGCTGATGGTTGTCCAATGGGGGCTGTGTAGAGTGAAAAAAGGAGAGGACCAAGAAGTATCCTGAGGAACCCCAAACATATCAAGAGAGAAGAGAGAGGAGTGTAGAGAACCTCAAATGAGACACGGGAAGAAAGCGGTTAGAAAGGTAAGATGATAACCAACGAGAGAGCGAAGTTGTCCTGATGCCAATGGTGCTGAGCATGTTGAGGATAAGGTGGTTGATCCACATGTCAAACACCAACGCTGCAGAGAGATCCAGGAGGAGCAGCAGCGAGTATTTGCCCTGTGATTTGGCAATGAGGAGATCATTAGAGAGTCACAAACCATAGGATATATATATGTAAAGGACATTTTATGGCAGCTAGCTGCAGTACCTTATCTCAAGGATGGGCAAATGTGACATGCTGACCTGTAAACTAGACGTCCCAGTCATGCCCCATCACCATCCTGTGATATGTGGTGTGTGAGTCAGTAACACTGCTCTGTTTTCTCCTCCCATCCATCACTTTACTTGTACACCTTTCCTGTCTGGGATGTTCGGGACCTGTGGTGACAACACAGTCACATGACCTACCTTCAACGGTCCTTCCAACCCTCCTGGTAATTTCCGCAATGCCTATTTTCTGGGGTTCCTTATATTAGGAATTCAACAAAATCTCTGCATGTTTATACTTTCGGGCATAACTTTCATTTTTCTGGACAATTTAAAAGCAGATTATGGCAAATTCTAATTTCTCAAATTAATGTAACATTTAATCTCAAAATATTTTTACACATGAAAGATTTATTGAAATTATTTCAATATAATGCAAGAGAGAACAAAAAAAAATGAACAAAATGACTAAACAGCCCAAAGTAACAGGTGGAACCATAAGCAAACAGTAACAACAACAAATTACCATGGTAAAAACAATATTTTTTGTAGAAGTAAGCATTATTGTCACACTTCACATTAACAGATTATCTTACATAATCACTGTCATTACAAGGACACCATCAAACATTCTGACGCAGTATCAAAGGGCTAGCTAGACCCTTATTGAAGATTTAGAAATGTTTCCAATATTCCCCACCCGCGTGTCTTTATTTAGCAACCAGGTGTGGCGTATTTACGACGATGTTTCGCACCGGTAATGAAAATTAACCCGGGTCTACTCACCACTTAGGTTGTGGGCAGCATAGATTTACCAGTGTACAGCAATTGATAACCTAGTGGCATAAAGAATATCGAATGACAGTTCTAAAAAATCAAAGTTAAGTCATCAAGGGTTAAAATCTAGGACCGCTAAAGTGGATGGACCTAACATAGGGAAGTGAACAATTTTCATCAATCAAATTATTGAGCTTTGACCGAGAATGATTGGAGAGATGGGCAACTCCACACATATGTTATAATAGTAACCTTCTTCACCACAGTTTCTCCAACAAAGTCTAGAAAGTTGGTGAGAAGGATGGGCTAATCCTAGTCGGATTTAGGTACCAATCGAAGAAAATTTTTTTTCATTAGTTTCGAGGTGGTTGAATGCAACCTAAGTGCTTGGAAATGGAAAAGGACGCTGCCGACCATCCTGCCAAGAGAAGGAAGCAAGATATCTCTCTTCCTCATTTTCAAGACATATGAGGGTTTTGCCTCCTCGCTACCAGTAATTAATAAATTATACGCCATTGAGAGGCTACTCTAGTATACCCATTTTTGTGTGACAGGTTAATAATAGTACGGAGTAACAATTTAGGTGTTGTGGCCATTACCAAGACTGGCATGCCTTATTTCAAAAATTGAATAAAAAACACGGGATTCGTAAAGCATTAGGTTTGTACTTTAATTCCGAAGACTTGAAGTAGATCCCCATCAAACAGGTCACCACACATGAATAATACCAGCTGCTTCCCCAGTCTTCACAGTGGGAAGTGAAGGTATACTACAGAAAGCGGACAGGTAGATGTTTTGAATATGAACCCAATATTTAAAGGACCACATACTATAGACCAGGTTTTGACAGTGTGGGTTAGGGAAAGTAATTGCATCGAGGAAAGCTTAAGGCCCAGATTGATTGCTAATAAGGATGTCCTTCACGAGATAGGGTGATCGAAACGTTCTGCCCTTTGGGACCAAAACTTGACTGTCTGGAGCAGACCAAAAGACGAAGAATAGGATCTAATATAGCAGCTACAATGTAGGATAGAATATGTGGCACCTGACAACCACCTTTCTGAGATGTAGATAGGTTAATATTGTTTTTTTACATCTAGGTCTCTACTCCCCAGAATGAAGCCCAGGAGTTCAGGATTGAATTTTGGTTCAAAACGTCCAAGAAAGAGATATTGGAGGGATCCTAGCCACGAATAAAGAATTGGCAACAGAAGCATTTTTCGTAATATTTAATTTTTTTGCAACCCCACTGATAAGAGGGATATTATTCAGTCTGCTTTCTGCTGAAAGAACTGTGGAAAGGTCCGAATAGATTTTAACAGAATAGTTTGTTCTATGGATTTAGCAAATTTTATACCTAAGTAAACGATATAATCGGTTGACCAAATAAAATTAAAGCAGCGAGGTGCCCGCTTAGTTGGTGAGTGACACATTCACTGGGAATAATCAACTGATTTAGATTGATTATTAATTTATAGTACAAATTGCCCGATAGTCCCTGTAGTATATTCCATAATTTGGGGGATTGTCCTTTTCCGGCTTGAGTGCAACATATAAAAATACAATCGTCAAATAAACTAATTTAGTGTTCCTTTTTGAGTACCTTAAGGCCAAAAAACTCCGATGAGCCCCTAATTAGCTCCGCCATAGGCTCCACACAAAGACAACATAAATTAACAGAGTAATGGGCATCCTTGTCCTGTGCCATTCGATATAGAAAAGGACAAGAGAGATATCGTTGGTAAATACCCTATGCTGAAATAGAGGAGTACAGTTGGCCAGAATAGCTTTTGAAATTGTCCCAAAAATCCTAATTTAGTTAAGACACTTAAGTAATAAAGCCAAATGAGCCTGATCAAAAGCTTTTTCTGCATCTAAAGACAGAAAAAAGCCGCATTGAGTCCATGGTGTGTTTAAACAGCTGAACATATTAAGTCTCAGATTGAACGGCCCTAAACAAACCACTGACTGGTCTTTAATCAATTAACTATAGATATAAAGGTACTCAACCGTAGCTAAAATTGTAGAATAAAATTTAATATCGTATTAATAATGATATTGGTCTGTCGTTTGTCACATGAATCAAAAGCTTACCCGGTTTATGGGATCGTAGTTAGTTGAAGTGGATAACATTTCAGCAGGAACTTCTCCTGTGGAACATAATATTTTTGGAATAAAGCAGTAAGAATAGGGGATAAAAAATAGATGTAAATAGTTTATAGTATTCATTGGTAAGCCCGTCCATAATCCCGGAATTTGTTCAGTTTAGCATTGCGAATAAAACTTTCAAATCTCTTCAGTTTAATTGGTATGTTTTAGTTCTAGTAGTTTTGTTATTGGTTTTAAAGTTGGTAGATTAAATTTCTCCCCAAAATATCGAAATCTTTCTGTGCTGAGATGGGCGGTACCATCAGGGCTATCTCTAATTTTATATAAGTTAGTAATTATTTAAGCAAAACTGTTAGCGATATCTTGGGGGTCACAAACCTTCCCCGTTTTGAAACAGTTTTCGTTAAAATAAGCTATAGTTCTAGCTTGACTATTTTTTAATCCCGTTGGTGCCCAAGAGTTGTGTAAGGTCTTATCTCCCTGAAAATAAAATTTCCACCAAAGTTTAAAATAGTGGTAATTCATAATTACCGCAGTTTAATTCCTTAAATGGGTCCTACATTCCCGTAGTAGTTCCTTTATTTTTAGGGCTGGGTCTGTTTTAAATGCTTTGTCAAAACAACCTTAATTTTATCCAAGTTGACGTCATTCAGCCTCTCTTTATCTTTTTTTTTCTTCTGGCAGATAACTTAATGCAGATTCCTCTTATTTAACCGCCTTGTGGGCGCACCACAGAGTCCCTGGGAAGGCGCTTCAGAATTTTTAATTTTAAAGTATTCCTCTAAACTATTTGCAACTCTAACTATCTCTGGGAGATTTTAGGAGGAGGTGGTAACACGCCACAAGCATCTGAGGGGTTGCGTAATAGTTATCTTTAATGTGAGACATATCAGCGGCGTGGTCCGAACCACGTAATTTTGACCTATCTCCGTTTGAGTTTATTGAGGGCAAAGTTTGTCTACTGACTAGAAAAAAAAATCCAATCTGGAGTTGTGTATTTTTTGAAGTAGATAGTAGGAAAAATCAATTTCAGCTGCATGGTGAATCTCCATGGATCATTAAGATTCTCTTTCCAGACTAAGATTCTTTAGTTCCGGAGCATAGCGGGAGCACCCAGGAAGACCTATCATTTGTTTGTCTATTACTAACATTGTAGTCGCCGCACACGCATCAATTGACCCGTTGCATATCTTTTTTGCTTTTCTCAATGACCTTAGTATTAAAAGAAATCCTCTTTTTTTGGGGGCATATAGGTTAACAACGTTTATATCGTATTTAATTTACTGCCCATATTAAAATTAGTACCTGCCCTTTGGATCAATTACTGAAATTTAGACTTTTGAAAGCAATAGTATCTTTGGATTAATATGCTACCTTTGTGTATCAATGAATGTGAATATAGACATTTGAAAGCAATAGTATCTTTGATTAATAATATGCTACCTATGGTATCCTTTCTTTAAGGTGGGTTTCTTGTATGTATAGAAAATCGCTTTTATGATTTCAACGCATCTTTCAGAAATAAGACCTTTTTTGTGGAGAGTTAAGACCTTTATCCGTATTTAAGGGACACTATCATGCTTAAACTCCCTTGGTTATCTAAGGTAAGTTAGTAAAAAGGATTGGTTGAACGCAAAATCTATTCCCCATCATCTGCCTGCGATAGGAAACATCAATGTGACGAGTCCAAAAGACCAAGGCAATAACATAATTAAACAGAACAAACAAACTGTAACACCATGACAAGTTGTAAAGACATAGAAAATGAAAGCTTCCCTCAAAAGGAGAAAAAAGCGACGGGAAAGTTTGTGGCAACACATCTGAAAGGAAAACATGCCGACCAAGCATTAAGTATGGCATCAGAGCATCATAGCCAAGATACGAGGAAAGAAAAAAAAAAGCAGTGACTGCTTAGAGGTTACAATCAGTCATTCGACCTATGATTGGACCTCCGTTTTTTTTTTTACCAGATCGGTGTGATGGCTTCCAGCTTATCCTTTCTTTTGGTCAGAGGTGATTGGGCTGGTGTTACGGGGAGATCCCAAGAAGCCAGGAGATCTCTAGCTGCAGCTGGGGTGGGACAAACTTAAGTGTTGTTGTCCTTTGTAATTATAAGTTTAACCGGAAAACCCCAATGATAGTTGATGTTATTTTCCTGGAGAAGTCTAATCACAGGGGCAAACTCTTTGCGTTTCATCATTGTTCCGGCTGAAAGATCTGGATAGTTGGAAATATTGCGAAATCTCTCAGGGAGATCAGAGCTTCTACGTATAATTTTTAGAAAGTTGTCTTTAGTACGAAAAAAGTGGTTTCTGGTGATGACATCTCGGGGAACCGCTGGTGGGAGATGCTTGGGTTTTGGTAGCCGGTGGATCCGGTCAATGGACAGATCAAGAATAGAAGCGTCTGGCAAAACAGCAGCCATCATATCTATGAGAAATTGAGGAAAAGAATCCTGAGTAACAGATTCTGGGATACCTCGAAGTCGAGTATTATTTCTTCTGGATCTATCCTCGAGGTCCAGAACTTTGGCTGCCAAACGATGGACTTCATCTTCGAGTGCCGAATTTGCATCTATGAGTGAGATGACGTGTTCGGTTCTTGAGATCAACGCCTGGATATCCGATTTGAAGTCTCCCATCATTTGCTTAAAATCCCCTTGAAGGGATTCTCGGAAAGACGAAAAGAGACGTTGTAGCGCATGTTCTGTGATACCTGAAGCGCCCGTTTCATCCTGGTGATCCATATCTATGAAGTCTTGCCTAGAGGAGGCCGGCGAAGAGGCCGAGTAGGAAAGGCGTCCCTCTCTCTCCCCTGGGAGTGGGGAGTAGGATTTTTAAAGAATTCGGTGAGTTTCTTGGGCTTAGGGTTCCGCTTTGAGGTGCCACCCATTGATGTTACTACTATCGGCTCAGCCTTATTGAGAAGCAAGAAAAAGAGAGTGTCCCTGAGTCACTCCAAGATCACTTCAATGTTAAGGTGGAGAGGAATATAACACTTCCAGCAGCCAAGACGTCAAGGCAAGGGAGTGAGTAAATGAAATATAGTGGTGACTGGTGAAATTTTTTTTGTTTTTTTTGTTTTGTTTTTCCTTTAATCACATAGGGTGCAGAGGCGAACTAAGAAGAAATATACAGAACAGTCCTTTTTAACAATGGTGTAGGCAGGTAAGCTATGTCCAGAGTATTAAGTTTCCGGAATGCTGCTTCAAGTTACCGAGATTCAAAATAAATTGGTGACCCACAAGTGATTAGGGCTTTTGATTCTGGAAAGCCAACGGCAGATCTTTCAGTCTAGCAGCAGCTTGTTAAAGGGAAAGGGTTAGTATGCAATTAACTATGCAGGATACACAACCTGCTTTCATCCGAGTTATGTGACTACTTTGCTGGATTGCCCTGGGGAGAAGAGGAGATGTAGCTGACCCAGGATTACTTGTCTGTCACTCAGATAGCAGGATTATATGACTACAGGGGAGAATCCAGGAAAGCTCTGCAGACCTCTTCAACAGCCCGCCACCATTGCTCTTCACCTAGGGATCCTGGGGTTTTGTCTCTGCTCCCACCTCCGTACACAAAAAGAAAATTTGTTACTCACTGGAGCTGGAGCTTGCCTCACTCTGCCCCACTCGGTTCGGTGTCGGGACCCAGCACTCTTTTCCCGGCGTTACTGGCTACCGCACACCTTACCCGGAGGAGGCCTCTAAGATGGCGGGCGCCTCACCACGAGGAGCAGAGCGCAGCGATTCTCCTTCCTCCAGCCGAGGGATAGTCTCTGCAGACAAGGCGACTGTGCTGCTCGCTGAAGCCGGGGCTTGCTTCTTACTATGCTGTGGTGCCGAGGACGCGACGCTGTTTCACTTGCGCCTCTCACCTCAGCTCCTGCAGCAGCGTGTGTCAGCTCATGGAGGCTTTTAAGATGGTGGGCGTCCCTTCACAAGGAGCAGCTTCCAGGGCGTTAGGGTACTTCAGCCGTGGGTTGCTTCTGTTGAGCGCACACCGATTGGGTCCACTTACTCGGATCGCACTAGATTGAAAAACACGTGTTCAATCCAATTAGATCGGTGGTGCGGGTCGAAAATAAACGGCGCATCATCTCAACAGTGTGGGTTATAGAGTACTTATTAGGACCGTCAGATTCTTACATTCATCTCGAGTTCCTGGCGAGTGATGTTGGTCTACAGGCTCCTCACATAGCTGCAATCCATGTACAGCCGTACTAGTCGCGAAAATTATTAGACCGGAGCGGATAAAAGTGAGATTAGGGCCATGAATATAACGCCCCTTTAATCCAAAATATTGTACTACAGCTGGTCATAAAAGGAAACAAACCGAGAATACAATTAGAAACAAAGCTGAGGTCATAGGTATGTTATAAATAGAATGAATTGATGTAACATCTGAAGAACGAAAGTGAGAGAAGTTATCAACTGTCTTCTATTAAAAACAATCTAGAATAGAACATTACAAAAAAAACACACACACACAAACTGATGAATGTGCATATGTAAAACTAAGATGGTACTCTGAACTAAAGATAGGACAATGTTTTCATAAAATAATTAAGCAAAAGTAAAAGACGGAGACAATTGGATAAATTATGGAGAGATGATTTGCAATCATTAAACAAGTGAGTTAATGATTATACAGTCAAAAATTATTGCATGCTTAAATAACCAATAGTAAAAGTTGAGAAGCCTATAAATAATGTATCATAATAATTACAAAACCAAATAGAAGGATTATGCCTATATGCTGCCCTATTGCACATTTCATCAACATACGATCTTTTTCAAGGGAATGGATGCTAAAAGGTGCTTCACGTAGATAAGATTGAGTATGAGGTTTGGGTTTTTAGGCAATAGGGCAGCATGTAGGCATAATCTTTCTATTTGATTATGTATTATGCATTTATGGTAATCTTGCTTTATTAAGTTCCTAACCCGTAGTGTACAAGATCTATACATGATATCGAGAGGCTTGGAACTAATATACATCATTATTTAGACGAGTTATTGATCGCCCTCATTAATGACAATCGGTAAAACATATTGCGTTTGATAGTATTGTGTAGCAGCTGGTTGTAGTACAAGGATGATTTTAGGATTGTCCCCTGTTTGGTTTCTACGATACTGGTGATGATATAAACTCTGCGTATGGAAATGTATCCTAATGCGAGGCCGTGCGAAATACTTAGGTACGATTTAACACAGTGAGCAGTGGATAGGTCAGAAGGTTCCCTGGAAGTCGCGACATTGTTTAGATGTCTTTGATTATAGAAGTGAATTTGAGTGATTGGGTTCTGTGCTGCTGGTCAATAGGAGAAATGGCATGGAGAGTGCATCACTTTGGCTGTCGAGATCATGTGGCTAGGCGAACAGCAGGCTAATCAGGTGTTCTGCGCAGGTTAACCTGCAATGAACATAACATAGTCTGGCACAGTGGCAAAGATTCCAGGCTAGACAGGAAATCTTGTTGTAAGGCAAGAATGGCTCTATAGCGCACGAGAATTGCCGATCAAAATGCAGTGCGAACATAGCATTTCGCTAATCATTATAATGTTTAAATATTAGGAACCTGTCACTTAGAACAAGAATAATAAGACTGGAAAACACAAGATGCAAACGCATTAGACGACAATCCACCATCTTAACTAAGGCGGCATACTTAAGGCAAACACAGTTATAAGTTCCAAGGCAAGTAGCGATTCCTGACACCCTGTACCCTACTCATTATATTTATTTCCTTATATAAATAATGCAGAAGAGTGTATCAAGATGGTGGTTCTATTACTTTTTGGGGCAACACAGTAAGGCTTGCTTACCGGAAGTGGGGGCATCACAACAAGGCTAGTTTACCGGAAGTAGAATTAGTGACTGGAGGATACACTGCCCCAGCATCCCAGTATTTCTTTAGCAGTGAGGGAGAATATGATATGTATACTGAAGTAATAGATTACACATTTATCTAATGTTAAGAAGAAGGAGATCAAATCTAAATAACCATTGTTGCGAAATGCCCATCACAATGTAGTTCCTGGAGGATACATTAGGCATTATTTGAAACTCTGTCTCATTATATAGATATATTTGCCTATTAGTTCAGGAGATAGCAGTGGATGAGTGCAATACGAATAATCGGTATCCTTGACTGAATTAAAGAATTAATACTGTGTATAGTGAGGATGTGGAACCTGAAGGGAACAGGACACTAATTTCGAAACACCAGACGGTGAAACTATAGAAAGGACCCAGTATCTATTGGTAGATCATCTCTAGAATCATCCCTATCATTTTGGTGGATTGGTGTGAACCAGGAGAGCAACCATCGAATAAACACCTTTTTTTAGTTAGAACTAGAGTGAGAAAAACAACGAAAAATTTGTCCTGTAGAGGAGCAAAGAATGCATTCTCTAAGCTGCCGACTACTAAATGAGGTAGTCGATACTGTCACAATTGTATATTGATGTATAACGATTTGGTAATGGGGATCTCTATATGGAGAAAAATATACATATTCTTTTGAATTGTTTAACATTCTGGGTATTATTACTTGTAGCGCGTTGAGGCAAATATTGGCCTTACCTTACTTTGGTATAAGTAGGCAGATAAGCACTTCGTAGGGTAGTGTAGTAGAGTATATTATACAAGGATTGAGATCTCCACTATCTCGAGATATGATGCGACACTACCCACATAAAACATGTATGGTAAGTTAGGAATAAGCGTTAACCAGATTTTGACAAGAGTTGTTGTGTAGGTGACACATCTCAAATAAGTATCGACCATGTATAAACTGGTTGACACTACCGTGTACACACTATTATAAGTGTCCCATTTCTTAGTGCTAAGAACTATTTGTTTGGAACATGATATATAGTAGTTCATCTTGCGACAGTGAGTTTTGTATTTTTGTATTGCCTGAAACGTCAGGTTGGTTTTTAGATACCTTGTGTATTTGACGGTTAGATATTAAAAAATACTAGGATGCTACAGACCCCCATGATGAGTGAGATACCAATACTTTTTCTAAAAATAGATGCTTGGCACATTGTCAAAATCAGCTCATTATTATTTATGCTGACGACTCATTGGCAATCCTGTATTGATCTTCAGCTTTTTTATGTCAAAATATTATTGTATGACACCTCCTAAAATAAAAGTTTATACGTGTAGTGTCACAGTATTCATTCATACGGACATTCCTCTTTTTAAGAAAACCACCAAAGTTTCTGAAGTAACCTGTAACTGTTGAAACACAAGAATGCTCATGCAGACAACACTACACACACACACATTCTGTATACAGATCGAACGGTGACAGTTAAGAACTATACTGAGGCACCTTTAAACACAGTACAGTGACTTTGTGCTTAAAGTGCTCCCATGTTTACCTCTACATAACATTATGAAAAACAAGAGTTATTCATTTTCTACATACAACAAAAATAAAATATATAATCACTGTCCAGTGCAACTCTCATTTGTACAATAGCAATTATGTTTGAGGTAATGGTAGAAGTGAACTGCTTTCACGCAGGGTGTAATTAGGCGGTGTCAAGAAAACCCCGCCTGCCCACTCGACGGTCGACGGCCTGACTTGGGGTGTATCAGGACGTTGCGCTCCTGCTAGGGGTGCACAAGGCCAGCCAGATACTGTTTCACAGTTAACCCCTGTCCCAACCACGACACAGAAGACCAGGGAGTGCGAGAAGACCCCTTACATGGCCGCACAACCCTGATACAACTGGGAGAAATCTGGTTACCCACGCTGATTACCAGAGCTCTGCCAGCCTCCATAAACTGCCACCTAGCCCCTTGTTTGGTTGTAAGACCGGTCCGTTACCAACTTACAACAAGGCCAGGAGCCAGCCTTGGGGGAGCTATATATTAAAGGCCAGAATAAGGTGGGTGAGGTCGATGATCAAGTACAGACACTAGTCCTCAATTAATGATGATTCTTATAGCATTATCACCTAGACACCTTGGAGGGTGCTCTAGACAGACAATATATTTCAGAGGGACAAAACTATAACAGATATTGGAGTCAGAGGTCTGGGCAAATATGCGTATGTTACAAACAAAGGCATAAGGATGTGTCTGTTACCTTAGGTTGACTTGGTACTGGGCCCACATGGGGGGCTAATGTGGCCTTGCTTCTGTGTGGGTGCTCCTGGAATGCTGGTGTCAGGTGTTGTGCTGGCCTCCCCTGCTGGGGTGGCTTCCTATGGAAGGGCATTCCTAAACAGAACGCTTCCCTGTTACTTGCAGTTGGATGAGGGATGACTGCAATCTGAGTGACTTGAGTTATGAAGTTGGATGACAGTCATTTTTGTGTCAATTTTCCTCACAGGCGGACATTTTAGCATTCGTATTACTACCAAAATACCTAGACCTCCTGACCTATGGTGATCTCAGTTCAGTACAGTTTTAAAGTATAAATAAAAGTATTCTTAAAAAAATTAAAAAAGCTACAATAATTATAGACATGATGTACTTTTTAGATAGAAGAGATGTAATTGAAAGGAGAAAATACTTAAGCAAAAAAAAAAACACTTTTCAATAAAGTTTAATAAATTGAAATGGAGTTACCAACTTTATTTTTTCTTTTTTATGGGAAACATATGCAAAAATCAGGGACCGTCAACAATCTTTATGGACAAATTGGTAAACTAAGATAAGTGATAAAGATTTTAAGAAAAATATGTCTATAACTCAGGTTAGAAATATGAATAAATGTGCGGCAACAATTGTAAAAAGATGATACTTACTATAATAATTAATACAAGATCCTTCACTTAAAAACAAAACAACAAAAACACATTTTTTTTTTTTTTTTTATGGACACTGAAAAAGTTGCTTACTTTTACAGGGTGTCCAGAAATTGGGCAGTGAATTATGTTAGTGAACACAAGTCCCACTTTGTAAAAAATAAAAAGTGCTTAAAAAGTGCTTTTTTATATGGCATCACAGTAATTGTTCTGACCTATGGAATAAGGAGTTAGTTATGTTGAATGGTTAATGCCACACGAGTGAATACAGGAAGGAATGGCCGAATTGCTGTTTTTATTTCATTAGCCCCAGAAAGAGTTAATAAAAGTTAATCAATTGCAACTCATTCTGCAAAAATCAAGCCCTCATATGGCTATGTCTATGAAAAGCAAATCAAGACTTTTGGAATGTGACAATGCAAAAGAAAAAAAATCTGCGTCATAAAAGGACTATTCTCATTTTAGAGATTTATGGCATATCCTCAAGATTTACTACAAATATCTAACAGATAAAGGCTGGACACCTATGTATAAAATAGGGGATCCCTGACCGAAGTTTTGTCTAGTAGGATGGCCGGTGATTGCATCATCCAGGTGAGGACTAAAAAGAGAGTGTCTGGGATTACCGAAAGTGTCACATTTGCTGGTGCTAGAAGTGGTGTGGAGTAATGGGCACACAGTTTTTCTATCTTAGAAAAGCTGAATGATGCCCATCCCCCATAGGTGGCACCCAACTTAACTAAGTTAGGAAAACTGTGTGCCAACTGAGGGGATGGGACATCACCCAACTTTCCTGGATGCTGGATAGACTATTGAGAACCCAGAAAAGCTGGGTGATGCCCCAACCCCCACAAGTGGCATCCAGTTTTTCTATGATAGGAAAGCTGGATGCCACAAATGGGGGATTGGGGAATCACCCAGCTGTTCTGCATGTGGGATAGAATATACAGTGACCTGGAAAGCTGGGTGAAGGTCATCTTCCACACAGCTTTCCTGGATGCTGGATAGGGTATCCCATGTATTTGTGTAATGTTGCTGTTTATTTATAGGTCTCCCATTTTGACTACTTCAAATTTGGTGGACTACGTCGGATCAACCATGGATGTATTTTTTAAATAAAATAGTTAAAGAGGGTCGTTGTCTGGGAGTGTTTATTTAAATAAAGTTTGTTTTGTGTCCATTTTTTATTTCCATTTTATTTCCATTTTTAGTAATGGTGGTGCTTGACAGATTCCTTTTCATTACTATTGCTCGGGCTTGGTGTCAGCCAGTGGTGTTTCTTGTTGCCCATGACTGACACTAATGTGTCATTATTACCTCTGTACACAATGTACCAGTGATACTGGAAAGAGCCAGGTAACCATCATCATCTAATGAGATGGTCCACTTCTGGGATGGCTGCGGGCTGTTATTTTCAGAGTGGGAAGGGACCAGTATTGAAAGACCTTCCCATTCTGATAGTATCAGGCTGCAGCTCTTGGTTTTACCTTAACTGGTTATGGAAAATGGAGGGCCTGTGGATGATCTTCTGCGGGTGCAGGGTACAGAGTTAAAGCTGCACAGTATGATTCTGGGGGTACAGACCCAGACGCATCACAATCTCCAGGGTGATGGTCCTTGGACCCCCCAAGGAGATTGTAAGCTGTGCTCTGCGCTCCTCTCTCCCACCCTTCCCCCACCATTGTGTTATGCATCCTACTGCCATCACAAAATACAACCCCTACCTATCACCCCATAGCCCCCTCATCTCCACATATGCCCTCATAAACTCCCTACCACCTTCACATGTCAGCCCATAAAATTCCCATCACCTCCACTTATCATCCCATAGCTTCCCACCTGTACCTATCACCCCATAAACCTCCTACCACCTCCACCTATCACCCCAAAACCTCCCCACCTCCACATATAACTCCACAACCTCCCTACCTATCACCCAAAGCCCCCTCACCTTCACTTATCTCTTCCCTCCATCTATCACCCCGTAACATCCCCACCTATCACCCCATGTGGAGTTTGTACAGAGTTGAGCACAGGTAGGGAAGTGCTGGAAAAATTTAGTTCTAAGATGTTTGTGTAGTAAATTTTACAGGGACGCGTAGTGGCTAGGAGAACTCATCAAGGCATTCTATACAGTATACAGAAGAAAATGGGAAGAGAACAACTCCAGTCATAAAACATGTCTCCAGTAAGTTCCTAGATTTAATTGCATGGTAATCACTTGGGGGTAATATACAGTCCGCAGAGCCTGTGTACACTGGTATCTACTACCATATGGTCATTGTATGGAGGTTATAAACAGTCTGCAGAGCCTGTGTACACTGGTATCTATCACTATCTGGGCAGTGTGTGGTGATAATATACAGTCTGCAGAGCCTGTATTTCTACCACTATATGGTAACTGTATGGTGGTAATATTACTAGTAGTTTAATGGTTTAGGTTCAGGCACAGTTTGGTGGTATCTCCCAGCTCTCCTAGATACTGAACAGGCTCTCTAACATCCAGGAAAGCTGTGCGATGCCAAACACCTCAATTAGCTTTCTTCCAGAGATGTTCCACAGTTGGGTGTTGTAGGCGTGACGTTTTGTTAATTAATTAATCCTCTCATCACTTTTGGAGATCGAGAATCCACTCTAGACCACCAGGACTTTAACTGGAATACTATCACTAAAGCACCGTATTTAAAAATATGTGATGTTTATTTGTGAACAAAGCTGGTAATGTTTGTGTATTTGGGGAAATTTTGCCATCTCTATTTTAGGCACTAACATTCTTGGAAACCCCTGTGCTTGCTCCCTCTGTACTGTATATATGTATTTTGGATTACAGACAAGAGACAACTAAACATGTATAACCAATGCCGGAAATCCACTCTCAATAAAAACTGATGAACACAAATCAATGCTCTGCTTTCATTTTTAGGTAATCATGAGGGAATGTTTTAAATATTTTTGGGCAATTTATTCCCCAGTTTAAGCAATTCATCTATCTGTTATAATTCACAGTATTTTCAATCTACCTACTTTAATTTACAGTATGTTTTTTTAACTGCCTTT
>JAODAL010065257.1:0-18317 GCA_025379985.1 Phyllomedusa bahiana | reverse complement strand
GGGCTTTTTAGAAAAGGGGTTATGAGGGCGTGTTTAAAGGGAAGATGGAAAGTTTCCAGTGGGGAGAGAGAGGTTACAGATGCTTTGGTAAAGGGGGACAGCGGGAGAATGACTGGACGGGGTGGGATGGAAGGGGGTCATAGAGCGGGTGGGGGGCGAGAAAGGGAGAAGCCTGGACACTTCTTCCTTGTCGTTGGGTCAAGGGCTGCAATAATTAGGGGCGTGGGGGGGAAGGGACAGGTTGGGTATTATTTGGGGATTGGATGGATGTTTGGGGGATAGTTTAAATTTTTTGCTTTGAAGTAATGGCCAGGTCTTCAGCACAGAGTAATGGCCAAGTGTTGTGGAGGGAAAAAAGGGTTTTTATATATATATTATATTATAAAAAATTTATTTTATATATAATGGTGGGGCCCCCTTTGTGCCCTTTTTAATGATTATTTTTTTTTACTAAATTAATATTTTTAAATAAAATTTTTAAAATTATTTAAAAATTTTTTGTAGGCACATAATTGTAAAAAATGTAAACGCTGTCTATAGCTTTTGTCTTTAATGGTTAAACAAAATGCCCCTTAGTAGTTTGGAGATCGTCTGTAACCCAAAGTTGGGCATTTTCAAAAGTTACCCCTGTGCCCAAAAAACTTTCCTGGCGTGAGGGGGGGCCCCTGTAGAAAGGAGGGCCAATAGACCCTACGCCAGGTACCTGTGATGTTCTTATCTATAATTGCAAAGGGATAAAAAAAAACTGCCATTTTTTGAATAAAGCAGAAAGCACTTCCCAGCAAAAAGGATGTTTTTTGATTTGTTTTTCAGTGCACCCTTTGGTTTTTTTTAAGCTAATTTTTACCCCACAAAGGACAGAATAGCCCCTTGAGGCTACTTTCCTATACAAGTAATGCCTCCCCGCTAGTGCCCCGCTGCGTGCATACACAGGATTGCCCTGTGTGTGGGATTATACTGCCCTATGTCTACACAATGTTACCTGAGTGGCATGATAGCAGTTCTTGTTGCAATATGCTCTATTGCTCCTATGATGCTGTTATGGGTTTGTCAGAGTGGGGGGGGGGGGTGGGGGGGCCTTAGGGTGAGTTCTCTCGCCCGGTTCAGCCCTGACCGGCTTTGGTGTCTGCGCGGCTCTCTTACCGGGAAAGCGCCTAATCTTATTTAAAAAAAACCGAGTAGGGATCGGGAAATTTTCTGCCCATAGGGGTTAACTCCAACCGAAATAATGAGAACTGTGCACTTCAGCCAGAAGAGCTAATGAGCGGCCGCACGGAAAAGGGGAGCATTTTTTGTGCAAATTTTGGAGGCGGGACGGGGGGGAACAATCCCCTGCGGCGCTTCCGGGGGCGCGTCCCCCTCCCTCACTGGCACAGGGGGACAATGGCTGGGGCCTGATACCCGCGGGCCGGGGCTCCCCCCCTTTCCCCTCACTGGCACGGGGGAACAAGGCTGGGGCGCGATACCCGGCGCGTCCCTTTCTCACTGGCACGGGGGAACAATGGCTGCGGCGTGAACGGCGGCCCCTCCCACTGGCGCGGGGGGAACAATGGCTGCGGCGTAACCGGGGTCCCCCTCCTGGCACAGGGGGAAATGGCTCGGCGCTATACCGGCGCGTCCCTCCTCACTGGCACAGGGGGAACAATGGCTCGGCGCGAAACCGGGCGTCCTCCTCACGGCAAGGGGGAACAATGGCGCGGCGTGACCCCGGGGTCCCTTTCCTCATGGCCAGGGGGAACAATGGCTGCGGGCCGGCCGGATCCGGGGGGCTCGGGGGGGTTTTTCCCCCCCCCTCCTTGGCACGGGGGAACAAGGGGGTGCGGCGTGATCCGGCCCCCTCCCTTTCTCACTGGACGGGGGGAACAAGGCGCGGCGCTGATCCCGGCGCGTCTCCTCACTGGCACAGGGGGGAAAGGGCTCGGGGATACCGGCGGTCCCTCCTCACTGGCACGGGGGAAAATGGCTGGGGGCGTGAACCCCCGGCGCGCCCCTCCCTCACTGGCCAGGGGAAAAATGGCTGCGGCCCTGAACGGCGCGTCCCTTCCATGGCACAGGGGGAACAATGGCTGCGGCGTGATCCCGGGGCGCGTCCCTTCTCAGGGCACAGGGGGAAAAATGGCTGCGGCGTGATCCCGGCGCGTTTTCCCTCCACGGCACAGGGGGGAAAAATGGTGCGGGCGTGATTACCGGGCGCCCCTCCTCACGGGCACAGGGGAACAAGGGCTGCGGCGCGTCCCCGGCGGTCCCTCCTCACTGGCACGGGGGGGGGGGAACAATGACTGCGGCGCTGATACCGGCCTCCCTCCTCACGGCCAGGGGGAACAATGGGCTGCGGGCTATCCGGCGCGTCCCTCCTCACTGGCACGGGGGGGCAATGGCGCGGCGTGATCCCCGGCGCGCCCCTTCCTCACTGGCCAGGGGGACAAGGGCTGGGGCGCTGATCCGGCGCGTCCCCTCACTGGCACGGGGGGGAACCAATGGTGCGCGCTGTCCCGGGGCGCGTCCCCCCACTGGCACGGGGGGGACAATGGCTGCGCGCTGATCCCGGCGCCCCCCCCTCACGGGAAGGGGGGAAAAACAATGGCTGCGGCGCTGTACCGGGCCCCCTCCTCACGGACAGGGGGACATGGCTGGGCGCTGATCCCGGGGCCCCCCTCAGGGACGGGGGAAAACAATGGTGCGGTGCTGATCCCGGGCGCTCAAATCTCACTGGCATCACCCACTGTGATATATGGGGCTCCTCACCCGCATTGATTTCTGCACAATATGCAGCTCATGATTGATGCAGATTATGTCTTTTACACTAAAAATGTTGAAGTTGTTCCATAAATTAGAATTCTGCATCTGTCAATGTCTTCCCCTGTTGTGGTTACTGCGCTGCCATAGCCCAATCTGCTGCGAGGTGAGGACTACAGTAATGCAGACCGGTGACTATGGACGTGTTACCTGTCGAACCGTCAAAGTGTGATAGATGCAGGTCCCACCTCTCAGCTCACACTTGTGCACTCCCATAGAGGAGAATGGAGAAACAGCGCTCCCCTGTGCTGGGAACTCCCATAGAGGAGAATGGAGAACACAGCGCTCCCCTGTATTGGGAACTCCCATAGAACAGAATGGAGAACACAGCGCTCCCCTGTACTGGAACTCCCATAGAACAGAATGGAGAACACAGCGCTCCCTGTACTGGGAACTCCATAGAACAGAATGGAGAACACGGCGCTCCCCTGTACTGGGAACTCCATAGGACAGAATGGAGAACACGGCGCTCCCTGTACGGGAACTCCCATAAAACAGAAGGAAAGAGAACACAGCGCTCCCTGTACTGGGACTCCATAGAGGAGAATGGAAAAACACAGTGCTTCCCCTGTACTGGGAACTGCCATAGAACAGAATGGAGAACACAGCGCTCCCCTTTACGGGGACCTCCCATAGAGGAGAATGGAGAACACAGCGTTTCCCCTGTACTGAGAGCTCCCTTTGAGGAGAATGGAGAACACAGCGCTCCTGTACGGGGAAAACTCCCATAGAGGAGAATGGAGGAACAAAAGCGCTCCCTTTTACTGGGAACTCCCTTTAGAGAAGAATGGAAAAACACAGCGCTCCCCTGTACTGGGAACTCCCATAGGGGAGAATGGAAAGAACAAGGGCTCCCCTGTACGGGGAAACCCCCATAGAGGAGAATGGAAAACAAGGCCTCCCCTGTACTGGGAAACTCCCATAGGGGAAGAATGGGAGAACACGTGCTCCCCTGTATGGGAACTCCCATAGAAAGAATGGAGAACACAGGCTCCCCTGTATGGGAAACTCCCATAGAGAGAATGGAGAAACACAGCGCTCCCCTGTACGGGGAAATCCCATAGAGGAGAAGGAGAACACGCGCTCCCTGTACTGGGAACTCCAATAGGGAAGAAGGAGAACCACGGCGCTCCCCTGTACTGGGAACTCCCATAGGGGAAGAATAGAGAGCCAGCACAATGTACTTCTCCATTGGGAGGGGAGCCTTCCCCAGGGGCCATAAACCCCTTGGGCCCCACTCCCCTTCTGGAATTCATTGGAATGAAAAAAGGGTTGTATGGAGCCCCTTAAGTGCCGGCAGTGATGGGGACACGGCGCTCCCCGCCGCACAGCTTCCAGAGGGGCTTCTTTTATATTCAGCGTTACCGGTCACAGTTGGCAGC
The DNA here is from genome assembly GCA_025379985.1 of Phyllomedusa bahiana. Classification (NCBI taxonomy): domain Eukaryota; kingdom Metazoa; phylum Chordata; class Amphibia; order Anura; family Hylidae; genus Phyllomedusa; species Phyllomedusa bahiana. The sequence continues at coordinate 14,139 of JAODAL010065257.1, read as the reverse complement.
GCTGGTGATGGGACAGGTACGTACGGGGTCATTTACTATTTTAGCACAGTGGGAGGGAGGGTTTGGAAAGTCTTGGGAAAACCCCTTTAACTCAAATTTAGACAACAGGTCAAATTTGGGGTAGTTAGAAAAAACCTTAAAATTGTAAAATAAAATACAAAGTTTGAACCCAGCCTTAAAGGGGTTTTGCCGTGAAGTGAGTTTGTCTGCTCAGAAGAGAAGATAAACAGGCAGCCTCGTGGGAGAGGGAGGGGGGGGGTGGGGGCTGAGAGAGAGGAAGGGAGCGTTTGCAATGTGTACTCAAATAATGACATTACAACCAGTGGATTTTCTATACAAAAGAAACAGGTTCTTTCTCCACAGTCCCTAGCAGGCTCCTTCATGTTCCCTGTCATCAGATAAGAAGTGCAAACAGGCAAGGGTGGCCAGATCAGCTCCTCTGGTCCTGTCTAATGTAAACTTTCAGGAAACTAAGGGCTTCTGATTAAGCCTGTAACTCTCAGAGGCTTCACTTTTTTTTTAATGACATATATTTAGAAAGTGATTACCCATTTTGGAGGATCCCACGTCAACATTACATCGTGGCGAAACCCCTTTAATGGGAAGGGCTCCTGTAGTAAGTTGGGATCTTCCAAGGTGAAGACCCTGAATGAGAGTGCGCCCCCTTCCCCCGGTGCCGAGCGTTTCTTTTTCTGTCGTTGTTGGGGAGCAGATGGCGATACGGGGCCGGCCACATTCGTTGGATACCGGGGCAGTATGAGGGTCAGTCCGATGGCTGCAGCACTGCCTGGGAGGACGCTATACCTGCTGCAATGCTGCCAGCGCATCTCGTGGGTATGGCACCCTCACTGATGCCAGTGTCTGCGCTCCTTATTACCTCTTCATGGGGCTCCTGAGCTGTGAGGGCACCGACTGCTGCGGCCGGGTCCTCCACCTCCATTGACGGTCAGGGATCAGCCGCAGATTATTACATATCATCAATCCCTGTGATATCAAGAAAGCACAACGGCTGCAGAGGAGGTTTCGTTATTTAGGGAATGGGGGGGCAGGCACTGTACAAAGCGCGTGGGAAGGGCTCCTGGGGTTGCAGAAGCTGCAGTAACGCCATTAATTGTTTGGGGGCGCTGCTCGGGGGTTTGTTTTCCCTGGTGCGATGTGATCCCCCATTGTCCGTCCATTCCGCTTCACCCAATAGGGCGCTGCTTTTCGGGCTTTGCTTTTTGGGTTTTTTAGGTCAGAACAATAGATTTTTCTCTTTTTGCCCGTGAGGCTGATTACAGGCTCTCCTCCCGTCGTCATGGCGATTTGCAGTAATTTACCATTTTTTATGAATAGCCCTAATAGTGTTTTTGCGGCTGAAACGACTACTTTTTTCCAAATACAATCATCGGCTGATCCCAGCAGCGCGCCATTTACCTCGCGTTTCTTTATCAGAATTGCAGGATTTTGGGGCCGAACAAGAAAAAAGATGTTACATGAGGGAGAGCAGCAGATCCAGGAAAATTAAACTGTCTGAATTAAAATTACTGCTCCTATGTACAAAAAATTTAATACTATATTTATTTTTCCCCCCTATTACAAAAAAATATAACTACTATAATACTGCCCCCTTTAAGGAATATAACTCTATAATATGCCCCTATACAAGAAAATTTCTACTATAATAGGTCCCCTTTTTGTACAAGAAAAAAAACAAAATTAATATGCCCCTATGTAAGGAATATAACTGCTTTTTAATTATGCCCTTGTACAGAATAAAATATATAATACTGCCCCTATGTACAAAAAATATAACTACTAAAAAATACTGTCCCCTATGTACAAAAAAAATATAATACTATAATATCCCCCTATGTAAAAGGGAATATAACTATTTTAAAAAAACTGCCCTATGTACAGAAAAAAATTTTTTAAATTACTCCCTATGTACAAGAATTATAACCTATTAATACTGTCCCCATGTAAAAAATTTATATACTATAATACCTTCCCCTATGTAAAAAGAATATAATTACTATAATACTCCCTATGTACAAAAATTAAAACTGTATTACTGCCCCTTGTACAAGAATAAATTTTATATAATATGCTCCTTTGTAAAAGAATATAACTACTATAATACTGTCCCCCTATGCAAGAATTTAACTATTAAAAAAATGCCCCCTTGTACAAAAATATAACCTATAATTTTGCCCCCTATTAAAAGAATAAACTACTATAATCTCCCCTTTGTAAAAAAATTTTTAACTACTATATTACTGCCTATGTAAAAGAATATAATACTAAAATTACTGCCCCCTTTGTACAGGAAAAAACTACTTTATACTGCCCCTATGTAAAAAATTAACTATATAATCTGCTCTATGTACAAGAATATAACTATATAAAAACGCTCCTTTACGGAAAATATAACTTTAAAAAATTACTGTATGTAAGAATATAACTCTTAATACTGCTCCTTGTAAAATATAACTACTATAATGTGTCCCTATTTTACAAAGAATATAAACTTTAATACTCCCCCTATGACAGGGAAATTAACTACTATAAATACTGTCCCTATGTCAAGAATATAATGTATTTTTATGCTCCCTTGAAAAAGAATATAACACTTAATTACTTGGGCCCTATGTCAAAATTTACTATAATACTGCCCCTATGTAAAGAATAAAAACTTAAATATGCTCCCTATGTACAAGTTTTAAACTACTATAATCTGCCTATGTACAAGATATAATCTATAATACTGCCCTTTACAGAATATAAATATAATTCCCCCTTGTACAAGAATAAAAAACCTATAATATTCCCTTGTACAAGAAAAATTTTATAATTCTCCCATGTAAAGAATATAATACTAAAATACTGCCCCTATGTAAAGAATATAATATTTTTTTTACTCCCCCTTGTACAGAATTAATATATAATTTCCCTATGTACAAAAATAAAAATATTAAAAATACTGCCCCCTATGTACAGGAATATAATACTATAATATGCCCCTATGACAAAAATATAACTACTAAAATTTCTGCCCCTTGAAAAAGATTAATACTATAAACTGCCCCTAGACAAGAATAAAACTACTATTATGCTTCTATGTACAAGTTTATAACTACTAAAATCTGCCCCCCTTGAAAAGAATATAACTACTATAATATGCTTTATGTACAAGAATAAAAAATACTATAATTACGCCCCAATGTACAAGAATAAATACTATAATCTGCCCTTTTGTCAAGTATAACTACTTTAATATGCCCCATGTACAAGAATAAACTCTATAATAATCCCCCTATGTACAAGAATTAATACTATAAATGCCCCCTATGTACAAGAATAAAAAACTACTATAATTTCCCCCTTGTACAAGAATATAATATTAAAATTTCTGCCCCCTATTTAAAAAAAGATAAACTATTTTAAATACTGCCCTAGTACAAGAATATAATACTATAAACTGCCCCTATGACAAAAAATTAACTCTTAATACTCCCCTTTTGTACAAAAAATATAATACTATAATACTGCCCCTTATGACGAATAAAAACTCTAAATATCCCCCCCTATGTAAAAGAAATAAACTCTTAAATATCCCCCCTTGCAAGAATTAACTATATAATTGTCCTATGTAATAAAATATAACTATAATACTGCCCATGTAAAAGATAAAATACTATAATACTGCCCTATTACAGAATATAACTTATAATACTGCCTATGTAAAAAATAAAATACTATAATACTGCCCCTATGTACAAGAATTAATATATAATATGCCCCAATGTAAAGAATATAATCCTATAATCTGCCCCTATGTACAAAAAATTATAATACTAAAATACTGCCCCTATTAAGAATAAAAACTACTAAATACTGCCCCTTTGTACAAGAATAAAAACTAAAAATACTCCCCCTTGTCAAGAATATAACTCTTATACTCCCCCCTATGTAAAAAGAATATAACTACTATAATAGGGCCCCTATTTTAAAGAATAAAAATTCTAAAATACGCCCCTATGTAAAAGAATATAATCTAAAAATACTGCCCCCTATGTACAAGATGTTACAGGTCCTCCTCTCTGTTGCCCGGCATGGTGGTGGCGTCAGATCACAGTGTCCCTGCTCCTCACATTCGGCTGCAGCAGTTCCGCCTCTCTTGCTCCCTGTACCTTCTGCTTCGCCCGGGCGGCTGCTTTGTGTCTGATCCTCTTGGAGCAGCTCGTTGGTCTTCTCTTGGGACCCGGCATAAAAAGCCCATAAAACGGGATGGACACAATTAGACGTTAGATTTCTGCTCCGAATTTGTACCTTTCACACCTGAACCTCAGGAGCAATGACATCACAAAGTATCAGAAGACAAACTCCTGCATCGCACCTGTCGGGTCCGTCCTGCGGATGCGATCATAGAATTGACACGCAGCAGGCGCAGGGCAAGCACGCAGCGGCGACCTTATGTGAACCCCGCGCGTGTTCTCATTGCCGCAGTGATAAACATGCTAAGTTGAGCTGTTGGGGCCTCTTTTGAATGGCGAACGCGTATGTTATAGGGGAAAAAACCCCCCTGGGAAAAGCCCTTAAAAAGTCTTTTTTTTTCCCCCCTTTGAGAGGTTGAGTTTATGAGGAGTCTTCAGGAGTCTTTTAAAAAAAGGGGGGTGAACCCCTTGAAAGCAAAAAGGGGGTTGGAGCAGGGATGCCCCCCCCTTTTTGGGAGGACATTGTAGCCGGTTTGGGCCCCCCCCATTTACGGAAATCCCCTTTGGGGAAATGGTTTTTTCCCCCCCCATCCTTTTTCGGAATGCACATTACCCCGTGGGATAGGCCATGGATAATGAAAGTCTATGGGGCCGGCGCCCCAATGAAAGTCTATGTGATTTTTTGTGAAGGACACAAAAAACGCACCAAAAATGCACTGTGTGAAAGCACCCTACCTGGTCTGTAGCAGCTTTTTGAAACTGCTTGGGCGTATCAGGAAATCACCAGTCTGTAGTATTTTGACCCGGTGGCGCCTATAGGGGTTAACAGGTCTGTAGCTATGGACCAGTGCTGGCAGCCCATCAGGGAGATAAAGGTTGTGCTATAGGACCCGTGTGGCGCCTTTCGGAGAGGGAAACAGGTCTGTAGTATAGGACCATGTGGCAGCTATAGGAGAGATAACGGTCTGTAGCTATGGCCTGAGGAGTGAGCAGCCCCCAAAAAGAGGGGATTTTTGGACAGGTCGGACACTGGTAAAGGACACATATTGCAAAGTGACTTTTTTTTGCAAGTTTTTAAAATAAAAAGCAATCCTGTAGTGAGACAACCCCCTTTTAAAGATTGGTAGGGGGAAATACTTATTTTTCAGAAAATGCAAAAAAAATTTTTTTAAAAAATTTTACATGTGATTTTCTGGGGTTTTTTTGGATGTTCTTCTCAATGTTTTCAATTTGGGCCAACACTTAAAATTTAGATGTTTGTCTTTGTCGTGGAAAATTCACAAACAACAGGGGGGCAAATATTTTTCCCTTTACGTATACCGCCCCGCGCTCCCATACAGCCGGGGTGTTACGCCCGCGCCTCCTGTACAGCCGGGATGTATACCGCCCCGCGCCTCCTATACAGCCGGGATGTATACCGCCCCGCGCCTCCTATACAGCCGGGATGTATACCGCCCCACGCCTCCTATACAGCCGGGATGTATACCGCCCCGCGCCTCCTGTACAGCCGGGATGTATACCGCCCTGCGCCACTTTACACCATTTCCCCCCCGGGTTTTGCTTATGGAGCGGCTGATGCACATTTCGCCGCCTGCACATGTCGCTCATACTCCTTTCCCTCTGGCAGACGCCGCGCACAATGTGTGACTACACGGAGGACGTGTTTGGGTACAAATATTTTTAACTCTCGGCATCCAGTTTCCGTGCTTGGATATCGGCGATTCTCTCTGAGCCAAAGCAGAATAACAAAGCCCAGAATCTGCACAACCCCGGGGAGGATACTCCAGTCCCTTTATTGACCCCGGGGTTGGTATCCCCTTTTTATATGAAACCCGGGGGTTAAATACTCCCTTGTCCTTGTTGACCCGGGGAGGAATACTCCCTTGTCCTTGTTACATGACCCCCCGGGGGGGGAAAATCCATTGTCCTTGCATATGACCCCGGCGTGAGGAATACTCCCATTGTCCTTGCATATGACCCCGGGGTGTGGAATACTCCCATTGTCCTTGCATATGACCCCGGGGTGTGGAATACTCCCATTGTCCTTGCATATGACCCCGGGGTGTGGAATACTCCATGTCCTTGTCATAAACCCCGGGAGGAATATCCCTGTCCCCGTACATGCCCCGGGGGGTTTGGAAAACTCCATTTTCCCTTGAATGACCCCGGGGTGTGGTAACTTTCCCTTTTTTGACCTGGGCCCCCGGGGGGGGGAATACTCCCCTTGTAAAATTGTACATGACCCCGGGTGGGAATATCCAAATTCCTTGTACTTTACCCGGGGGGGAATACTCCCATCGGGCCTTTTTAATGACCCCGGGTTTTTGGGGAAAACTCCCCCTGTCCTTGACATAAAAAAAGGGAGGAATTTTCCCTTGTCTTGTAATGCCCCCCCGGGTTTGGAAATACTCCCCTGTCCTTGTCATGACCCGGGGTGTGGAAATCCCTTTTCCTTGTAAAAGGCCCCCCGGGTGTGGAATACTCCCATTGTCCTTGTACATGACCCAGGGTTTTGGAATATCCATTTCCTTGAATGACCCGGGGAGGAATATCCCCTTTCCCTTGCATAGCCCCGGGGGGGGAAAACTCCCATTTCCCTTCTTGGGGCCCCGGGGTGTGGAATACTCCCATTGTCCTTGGATATGACCCCGGGTGTGGAATACTCCCTTTGTGCTTGTACATGACCCTGGGGTGGGGAATACTCCCATTTCCCTTGGTATGACCCGGGTTGGAAAACTCCCTTGTCCTTGGTATACCCGGGGGGGGAATACTCCCCTTTTCCTTGTACATGACCCGGGTGTGGAAACCCCTTGTCCTTTATATGACCCGGGGGGGGAATACTCCATTTGTCCTTGCATTGACCCGGGGTTTGGGAAAAATTTCCCCTTGTCCTTTCTATGACCCGGGTGTGGAATACTCCCATTGTCCTTGTATTTACCGGGTTGTGGAATACTCCCATCGTCCTTGCATATGACCGCTGCGCGAGGAATACTCCCATTGTCCTTGCATATGACCCCGGGGTGAGGAATACTCCCATTGTCCTTGCACATGACCCCTGGGAGAGGAATACCCATGTCCCTTTCCAAAGACCCCGGGGGGAGGATACTCCCATGTCCTTTTCAAAGACCCCGGGTGGGAATCTCCATTGTCTTTTTTAATGACCCCGGGGTGAGGAATACTCCCATTGTCCTTGCATATGACCCCAGGGTGAGGAATACTCCCATTGTCCTTGTACATGACCCCGGGGTGAGGAATACTCCCATTGTCCTTGTACATGACCCCGGGGTGAGGAATACTCCCATTGTCCTTGTACATGACCCAGGGTGAGGAATACTCCCATTGTCCTTGCATTGACCCGGGGGGGGAATATCCCATTGTCCTTGCATTTGCCCCCCCGGGGTGGAAAATCCCATGGTCCTTGGATATGACCCCGGGGTGTGGAATACTCCCATTGTCCTTGAATATGACCCCGGGGTGTGGAATACTCCCATAGTCCTTGCCCTTTACCCCCCGGGTGGGAATATCCCTTGTCCTTGATATGACCCCGGGTGGGAATCTCCCCTTGTCCTTGAATACCCGGGGGGGGGAATACTCCATTTCCTTGCTATGACCCGGGGGTGGGAATACTCCCCTTGTCTTGATATGACCGGGGTGGGAAAACTCCCAAATTTTCCTTTTACATGACCCCCGGGGTGGGAATATCCATGTCCTTAATGACCCGGGGGGAATTCTCCCCTTTTCCTTGTAAAGACCCGGGGGGAATACCCCCATTTTCCTGTCATGGGGCCCGGGGGGGAATACTCCTTGTCCCTTTAATGCCGGGGTGGGAATCCTATTTTCCTTGAATGACCCCGGGGTGGGAATACTCCCTTGTCCCTTTTATACCCCGGGGGGGGGAAAACTCCCATTTTCCTTGAATGGGGCCCGGGGTGTGGAATACTCCCATTGTCCTTGCATATGACCCCGGGGTGTGGAATACTCCCATTGTCCTTGCATATGACCCTGTACAAGGACATCCTGGTGAAGCAGGCAGAGCATCAGCCACTAATAACCTGACATCAATCACTGCAGGATTGTACTTAGTAACAGAGAATACAGAGCAGCAGCCGGCGAGCTCCGGCCTCAGAGGTGACGTCCCTGGTGGAGCGGATGCACCCCGCACCTATATGTAATGTGTATATATAATATTGGGGGGCAGGATAATGACAGCGACACCTGGGGGGGGAGGGGGGGCCGGATGATGACGCTGACACTTGGGGGGACAGGATAGTGACACTGACACTTTGGGGGGGCTTTAGGAATTGGGGGACGAGGACACTTGGGGGGGGGGCAGGATTGTGACGCGACACTTGGGGGGGGGAAAGGATAGTGACGCGAACTTGGGGGGGGGTTGGAGGATAGTGAGGACACGGGGGCAGGATAGTGACGCGGGCCCTTGGGGGGGGGTGGCAGGGGGGGGTAGGACGCTTTACACTTTGGGGGGGAAAGGTATTTTACGCTTTGAACTTGGGGGGAAAAAGGATAATGACGCGACTTTGGGGGGGGGCAGGATTGTGACGCGAAACCCTTGGGGGGCAGGTTTTTTTAGCGAACTTGGGGGGCAGGATATGACGCGACCTTGGGGGGGGTGGCAGGATAGTGCGCGAACTTGGGGGGAAGGGTAGGCGGGGCACTTGGGGGGGGCAGGATAGGACGCCGACCCCTGGGGGGGGGATAGTGAAAGCCCCACTTTGGGGGCCAGGTTTTGTGACGCCGAAAAGGGTTGGGGGGGGCAGGTTAATGATGCTCTAATCCCGTCTTGTCCTGTTTTTGTGTTCGCCGTTGCCCTTGCGGTTCTGCCCCCCACTCCTCCGGTAGTCTCCCCCCTGTTGTGTGATCAGTCTTCTGCTGGTCTCCGCTCCTCTTCTTCATGTATTTTGCTGGGGAGTCTCCTTCCTTCCCTTGCGCTCTCATTCTGCATCTCTAGTCTGCTGTCTCGGGCTTTGTAGTCTCTCCTGCTTGGAATACAAAGTCAATGAGTTCTGCAGTCATCAGCTCAGTTGCTGTTTTTTTCCTCTGAATATTCAGCGTTTTATATGATTTCTGTATCACAAAGAAGGGGGAGCAGTGAGCGTGGTGCTGGCGGCTGCAGGATGGGACGGGATGGACGGCTCCTCCATCATGGTCGGGCTGTGGAGGGTCGGTGCGGGGGCTCGGGGTCTGTGGACTTTTTGCCCCCGGCTGGTTTCTGGGCGTCCTTCAAGGCTTAGAGCCTATGGAGAGGATGAGCCACGTGCTGAGTATCTGCAGTGCCCGCTCTTGTCCTGATCTTGTCCTGATTTTCACTGCACTCTGCAGCTGCACCTTGTGTGTAATAGATGGGATGTCAGCCTCCTGGAAGCGTCCTGGATTATATATATATCACAAATCACCACACACGAGCGTGAACTCAGCGTGGACGCAACGTCCTGCGGCCCGAGAGCTGCACAATTCAGCTTTAGATGTGACTGGAGTGTAAGATGGGGAGTAACAGGAGCGAGAAAGGTATCGGTGCAAGACCCTGCAACATGGAGCTACAAGGACTCCCAAAAAAAAGCAGGGAGAACACGACTGTCACAGTATGTACCCTCAAAAGTCAACGCTGCTCAGCTCTCACTATACACTGCGGCCCCCAATGCTGCTCAGCTCTCACTATACACTGCGGCCCCATGCTGCTAGTCTTCACTATACACTGCGGCCCCCAATGCTGCTCAGCTCTCACTATACACTGCGCCCCCAATGCTGTCAAACTCTCACTATAATGCGGCCCCCCCCATGCTGCTCAGCTCTCACTATACACTGCGGCCCCAGTGCTGCTCAGCTCTCCCCTATCACTGCCGGCCCCATCTGCTCAGCTCTCACTATACACTGCGGCCCCAATGCATCACAGCTCTCACTATATACTGCGACCCCAGTGCTGCTCAGCTCTCACTATACACTGCGACCCCCAATGCTGCTCAGCTCTCACTATACACTGCGACCCCCAGTGCTGCTCAGCTCTCACTATACACTGCGACCCCCAATGCTGCTCAGCTCTCACTATACACTGCGACCCCCCATGCTGCTCAGCTCTCACTATACACTGCGGGCCCCAGTGCTGCTCAGCTCTCACTATACACTGCGGCCCCCAGTGCTGCTCTCATATACAATGCGGCCCCATGCTGCTCAGCTCTCACTATATATTGTGGCCCCCAATGCTGCTCAGCTCTCACTATACAATGCAGCCCCCAGTGCTGCTCAGCTTTCACTATATATTGCAGCCCCCAATCTGCCAGCTCTCCTTTACACTGCGGCCCCCAAAAATTAAACGTTTCGCTTCACTATCACTGGGGGCCCCCAAGCTGCCAGCCTCCTTACACTGCGGCCCCCATGCTGCTCAGCTTCACTATACACTCGGCCCCCCAGTGCTGCCAGCTCTCCTATCACTGCGCCCCCAATGCTGCTAGCTTCACATACACTTGCGGCCCCCAAAAAAGCCGGTCTCCTATCCCTGGGCCCCCATGCTGCTCAGCTCTCACTTAAACCCCCCCTGCGGCCCCCAATGCTGCTCAGCTCTCATATCACAGACCCCCCGCTGCTCGCTCTCACAAACCGCGGCCCGTGCTGTCAGCCCCCTCCCTTACATGCGCCCCCCATGTGCTCAGCTCTCACTAACACTGTGGCCCCCCTTTTTGCTGCTCAGGCTCCCTACTATACACTGGGGCCCCCCAATTCTGCTCAGCTTTTTACTAACACTGCCCCCCCCAAATGCTGTCAGCTTCCTATACACTGGGGCCCCCCAAATTTTGCTCAGCTCTCACTTTACCTGCGCCCCCCATGCTGCTCGCTTCATATAATGCGCCCCCCAATGTGCTCAGCTCCATTTTAAACACTGCGCCCCAGTGGCTCAGCTCTCACTATACACTGCGGCCCCCATGCTGCTCACTCTCCTATACACTGCGACCCCCTCTCCAGTCTCGTTTTTAAACCCTGGGCCCCAGGGGTGTCAGCTTCCCCCTTTAAACACTGCGCCCCAGTGTGCTCAGCTCCCCTATACATGGGGCCCCCAAAAGCTTCTGCTCCCCCCAATAACTGCCCCCCATGTTTCTCAGCTTCCATATCTGGCCCCTGCTGCCCAGCTCTTCCTATACCGGGGCCCCCGTGCGCTCCTCTCCTATCCCCGCGACCCCCCCATGCGCTAGCTCTCACTATACGCCGGCCCCCCCCCCCCCCCCCAAGCGGCTCAGCTCCACTATACACTGCGCCCGTGCTGCTCAGCTCTAACTATACACTGCGGCCCCCTGTGCTCCTCTCACTTTTAACGGCCCCCCCCAATGCTGCTCAGCTCTCCTATGACCGCGCCCCCCCAATGCTGCCAGCTCCCCTATGCCCGGCCCCCCCCAAATCTGCTCAGCTCTCACTATCACGCCCCCCCAATGCTGCTCAGTTCCTAACTGCGCCCCCCCCCCAAGCTGCTGGGTTCACTTCACCGGACCCCCCAATGCGTTTTAAGCTTTCACTATACACGCGACCCCAATGCTGCTCAGCTCTCCAAAAGCCTGGGGGACCCCCCCAATGCTTTTTAGCTTAATATACACTGGCCCCCAATGCTTACTCAGCTTACATTCAATGGGGGAAATTTCTTCCACTCTCACCTATAATGCGAAAATCGCTCCCAGTTTTCGATTTGGGCCCCCCCAATGGCTCCAGCTCCCACTATGCCTGCAAACCCCCTCCCCCCCCCCCAAATGTCTCAGTTTTATACACTGGGGGCCCCAAGCTGCTCCTTTTTTTAAAAATACGCACCCCCAAATTGTCCCTCCCCTATACCCCGGGGGGGCCCCCAAAAATGCTGCCGCTTCCTATAACACTGCGGCCCCAATAATCCCAGCTCCCACATACATCCCCCCAATACGCCCCCTTCCTTTTCATATGTGGGTTCCCTGATATATGGAGGTTTTTTTTTCTCAGCTTCATGGGGGTTCCCCTGATATAGGGGTTTTAGGGTATTTATTTATTCTCCAATTCTATGTGGATTCCCTGTTATTGGCGTATTTTTAATCTCCCTCTCTATGTGGTTCCTGATTTTATGGCGGTATTATTATTCCCCAGTTTTAAACAGTGGGTTTTTGTATATGGCTTTTTATTATATTCCAGTCAATGGGGGTTTCCTATATATGGGTTTTTTTATTATTTTCTCCAGCCTACTATTGGGTTCCCCTGATATTGGGGTTTATTTTATATCTCCAGTCATATGGGGGTTCCCTGATATAGGGGGGGGATTATTATATCCCACCTACTTGTGGGTCCCTGATTAGGGGGGTATTATTTATCCCCAGCTCTATTTTGTGGGTCCCTGATATTGGCAGTATTATTATATCTCCACTCAACTATGGGGGGTTCCGGATAATGGCGGTATTATTATATTCCAGCCTATTTGGGGGGTTTCCCCTGATATATGGCTTTATTATATCCCCCACCTACTTTTGGGGGTTCCCCTTATATGGCGTATTATTATATCTCCACTCTACATGGGGTTTCCTGATATTGGCAGTATTATAAATCTCCAGCTCTCTATGTGGGGGTTCCCTGGTACATGGCGGGGTATTATTTACCAGCCTATAGTGGTTCCTGATATATGGGGTATTATTTATCTCCAGTCTACTATGGGGGTTCCTGTATAGGGCAGTATTATTATATCTCCAGCTCTACTATGGGGGTCCCTATATATAGTGGTATTATTAAATCCCCAGCTTACTATGTGGGTTCCCTGATATATGGCGTATTTTTTATGCTTTTTAGTTATTGCTATTTATGGAGTTTATGATATTAGGCGGGGGGGCCTGTAATTGTGGGTTTATGCCCCGGACGGTGACAGATTCGGTACATGTAAGCCTATAACCTGTGGCGACCGCTCCCCTGCAGAAAAACTTTTTAATGGGATAGGGGCCGTTTTTCAAGCATCCCCCCCCTCCGCTGTGGTGGCTCAGCAGGTGCCGGGGCCAGGCCTCCCCGTTTTTTCACTTTTCTGTCCCTGCAGCGCACGGGGGACGGCCGGGCCTGCAGAATACATGTTGATTGCATGGGATTTCAGCTGTGGGTGGCGGATTTTCCTGCACGCTCTGCTCGCTCCTCGCTGTCGGCAGTGACTGAATGGGATCAATCAGCTCCCGGGCCGCGCGCTCGGGGTTTAATCACAGCATTTTGTTCTAAAGCTAAAAGCAGCAGACGCTTTCCATGAGGATGAATGCGGCAGCTGCATGTGCAGATCTGGGGATGTGTGTACGGTTAGGCGGTAGGGGCCTGCGAAGGGGGGGGCCCCGACCCTCTTTTAAGGCCCCCCAATGGGGGGACCTTTGGGGGGAACGTATTCTTGGCCTGCACCCCTTTCTTAAAAGATCTTTGGGATCCTGCTAAAGGGAAAAACAAATTGGTTTTTTTTGGCGCGTATTTCCCCAAGTACATTTTGCTGATTTGCTTTCTTGTGAAAGAGCAGTTCTTATCCCCTTTTGTATCCCGGGTTTCAAAGTTCCCCTTTCTCTCTGCCTCATTCCTCCATCTCCTGGCGCCATGGTGACTTCCTTCCCCGTTGTGTCTTTCGCAGCACGGGGAGCTTTTTTTTGTCTTGTTGCGGGAAATATTAATTCCTTAGAGCTCGTGCCTTGACCCCTGTGTTTAGTGCTGTCCTCTAATGGTGGGAACGCAGGTGATATGCCATTCCCTTTGTTGAACCCCCCACATCCTGAACAAAAGGGAGAGCTAAGCTGTAAACCCCGCCCACGGGAAAAAGGAAAAGGTAGGGTTTAAAAAGGTTGAACCCCCCAAATAAACAGGAATGGGAGGGCGTAGAAACGCCCCCTGCCGGGAACCCTGAAGTTGTTGGGGGGGGGGGCCCTGGGGGGGAGCCCCGAAAAGGGCCCCCAGCCTGGGGGGAAATGGGGAGGCT
>JAODAL010065256.1:0-18317 GCA_025379985.1 Phyllomedusa bahiana | reverse complement strand
ACATGGCCGACAAGCAGCGGTGCGGACCTGGGGGGTGTTTGACCCACCGAGAGTGGAGGCGGTGAAAAGGGTCTGCACCTTCCTTGCCGGGTTTTGAAAAAGGGCCCCCAAATATTCAGTGCGGCGATGCACTTTCAGCATGAGCTTTGTGGTGATTTTATTTTCGGGAAAAACCGATCTTTGGGAAACACTCAAAAAAAATTAAGGTCCCCCGCGAAGGAGGGGGGGGACATAGATGAAAGAAAGGGGCCCTTTCTCCCCGTCAAAATCCAAAGGGCCCGAAAATTTCTCAATTTTTTTGGGTTTTTTCTTTTGGCAGGGGTTTTCAGGGGGTCCAGAGCTAGTGAAAGGGGCGGCACCACAGCTCTCAGGGGGGGCATCATCTCAGGCAAGTCAGGGCTGTTTTGAAGCTTTTCCCGGAGAAATGCGGAGGAGGGGAGGAGGGGGGGGTTTTCCTAGCACCGACGTCCCTCCCTTGGGAAAAGAGGTTGGCGTTAAATTTTGAGGAAAGGAATGGGAAGATGGTTTGCTAGTGCCCCTAAACCCTAGGGGTTGGGAACCCCCAAAGCCCCATTTTCTCCAGAGTGCTTGGGATGCTCCATTTCCCCAACAGGGAATCCTTTGAATTTAAGGCCTTAAAAATTGATCCAATTCTGTGTGGCCCCCATCCTGGATCCCCGGTAAAAAGCAAAACCCCGCATTTTCCCTTCCCAAACCCCCCCCTTTTAGGTAAAAGCGGGGAAAAATGGAAAATTTGCGGGATTGATAAGGGGAGACATCTGTTGCGCTGCTTCACTTTCTTCAAATGTCCCGGGGAAAAAAGCCGCGACGGCCCGCAGTAGGGTGCCAAAGTAGCCGTAGCGGCGGCAGCGGAAGCGGGCAGGCGGTGGCAGAAGCCAAATTGGGTGCCTTTGGGCAATCTTTATTTACCACCTCACCAACGCATGCAAGGCAGGCCACACATACAACCCCCGGGGACCAGTTAAAAATTTCTGGTGCCCCGATATCTGCGCCCCTTCAACATGTTTTTTTTGTATGTGTTCCGGCCCCTTTAAACTTTTGGGTATCCAAAATGGAGAAGGGCCCCCGGCTGGTCGCCACGCCTTGGGAGGTGTTGCCCTGCCCAGCAGCCGTTTTCATACCCTGAGCGGCCCTTTCAGCCCCGCCGGGGGGTCATTCGACAAACGCCCGGCCCTTTCCACGATAATGTGGATCGTTTAAACTTTCTTTCAAGATGAATCAGGGAATGGACTCTGTTGATGTTGGGGCCCCCCAATTACCCGGAGGTACGTTTATTTTTCCTGGTCTATTTCACATTCCTCCCCAAACAGAAATGGCCCTCTTGAAAAACCCTTTTTTAAAAAATGTTTATTTTCTTATTTTGAAATTTTTTTTCTCAATTCCCAAACGTTATTTTTGCTTTTTTTGCTGTGAGGAGATTTTAAAAGACACCGGGTTTTTTAATGAAAAAAACCATTTTCCATTTTTTTTCACTTTTTTCTTTAAAAATTTTTCAAAATTGTAAGGGGTTTTGGGGTCATTTTGCCTCACAATTTTTAACAGTGGTGAGAATTTCATTTTTATTATTTTTTGGGGTCATTTTTGCTGTGGGATACAGAAAAATAATAAATTGGTTTTCCTTTGGAAAAGAAATGTGGATTTTTAAAGGGGGAAAAAAATTTTTTCTCCTTCAAAATTTTTTAACCCGTGGCTGAGAAGTAAATTTTTTAAATTTTTTTTTGGGTCTTTGCTGTTTTGGGAAATCAGCAATACTAAAAAGGCCCCTATTCTAAAAAATGTTGTTTCAAATTTGACTTTGTTCTTCCAATTGTCAAAGTGGTCATGAGAAATTTTTTTAAATTTTTTGGGGGGCCCATTTTGTTTTTCCATGCACCCTATACAAACGGGCCCTATTCTAAAAAAGGTTTTTTTAACCCGGGACTTTTTGTTTTCAAAATTTTTCCAAAACCTGGGCTCAAGGGTCATTCTTTGAATTTTTGGAGGCATTTTGCTGGGGGAAAAGAAAGCTATTCTACGGCCTATTCTAAAAAATTTTTGTTTCAAACCGGAACATTTGTTCTTCAAAATTGGTCAAGAGTGGCTCAAGGGGGGGGTGTTTGTAAAAACGGAATGGGGTAGGACATTTTAAGGGGACACTTTAAGGGCAAAAAGATTTGGGTTTTTGCAAAAATTTCCTTAAACATAGTTTATCAATCCCTTTATTAAAACCAACCCCCCTTTTTAATTCAATTAAAAAAAAAAGAATCAAAAAAAATGGTGGGGATTCCCAAATCCGTTTTTAAAAAAGGTGTTTTTTCTAAGAATTAAAAAGTACAAAAAAATTTGGAGGGCCAAAATGGCTTTTAAAAAAAAATTTCCCCTTAAATTTTGTTTACAAGGGAGGTACGGGAAAAAATTTGGGTCCGTGTGGGTTTAATTCAGAGGACATGGATTTATGGAGCACGGCAGAGAAAAAAAAAGTACAGGGGACCTTTTCCCTCCAGCCCCATTGGGGAAAATGAGAAAAAAAAATGCCAAAAGAAAAAAGGGGGCCCGGGGTGTAACGGAGCTTTTAACCCACCAGTATTTTCCAAGTGAAGTAAATTGGTCCCACTATAGGAGGGGCAAGGGCTACCAGGTTTTTGACTGTGTACTGGGGGAAGGCTGGATTTCTCCCCTTTTCCCCGTTGGCACTCTGCTTCAGCACAACAGTTTTCTTTGGGCGCGCCCTTTCAGGGCATTTTAAAACCCGCCCTGTTAATAGGGTTTACGGACGCCCCCCTGGGCTCTCACCCCCCACCCATGTAACTCCGGCCCTGGGTCATGCTGTGGCCCAGGGGCAGGTATAGTCAAAGTCCAGTGAAACTAAAAAGGTGGTTGAAAGACTCCTTTTTCCCGGGACTTTTTTAAAAGGGGGGGGGTCGCAGGGTTTTGGGGGTCATGCCCGTGGCCCGGGGCAGGTATAGTCAATGTCCGTGAAAATAAAATGGTGGTTGAAAGGCTCCTTTTTCCCCCGGGCCCTTTTTAAACTGGGGGGATGCAGGTTTTGGGGCCCCTTTCTGTGGCCCAGGGGGCAGGGTTGGGCCCCTTCCCCAGTGAAAAATAAAAAGGTGGTTTAAAGCTCCTTTTTCCGGCACTTTTTTAAAATTGGGGGTTTATGCAGGTTTTGGGGGTCCTTTCTGTGGCCCCGGGAAAGTTTTGTCAATGTCCCGTTTAAAAATAAAATGGTGGTTGAAAGGCTCCTTTTTTCCCCACTTTTTAAATGTGGGGGTTTTTGGGAGGTTTGGGGCTCAGCTGTGGCCCCCGGACAGGTATAGTCAAGTCCAGTGAAAAAATAAAAAGGTGGGGTTTAAAGACTCCTTTTTCCGGCATTTTTAAATGTGGGGGTTAGGGAGGTTTGGGGCTCATGGGTGTAAAAAAGGCCCCCGGCCCCGGGTAAAAAAATTTTCCCCCAATTTTTTTCCCGGGGCCCCCCCCAGGTTTTCAACTAAAAAATGAAGGTTTGGGAAAAGATCCTTTTTCCGGGCACTTTTTTAAATTTTGGGGGTTAAAGCAGGTTTGGGGGGTATGCTGCGTTTTCCCGGACAGGGATGTTCAATGTCCCGTTCAAGTTTAAAAAGATGGGTTTAAATTTTTATACTGCCTTTTTGGGACTTTTAATTTGTGGGTGATGAGGTTTAAGGGTATGCTGTGGGACAAGACAGGGATAGTGAATGGGTGTGTGATTTTTTTCTGTGGCTTTTATAGCCTAAGTGTTGTGCCTAAGATGTAGCAGGTAATTTCCCTTTTTTTACTGTTGTGGCTGTTAATTCCAGCTTTTTCCCCGCCCTGTTTGGGTGGGAAGAAAGAAAGGGGTTTTTTGCCCTCGACTATCGAAAAAACCCTTTTCGAAAGGTGGGGGCCCCACTATCGACTATCGGTGATGTCGATAGCCAAAGTTAAAAAAACGGGGTTCCAAAAACTAGTCAAGAGTAAATTCCACCGGGCTGAAACCTGTTCTATAACCTTTTAAGGCGCCTGATTTTTCTAAGTGTCAAATTTGGGGAAGATTGATCTAATCTTTTGGGGCCCTGCAAGGGAAAATTTTAAGCGTTCACAGCAAATTCAGGGTTTTTTTGGGAAATAGGTTTAGGGCCCAAACGTCCCATAGAGCTGAAATTTTCTGTTTGATTTTTTGTTTGGGCTGACATTCTATGTGCCCCAAAAGTTTTGCAGATTTGGGTTTAAATCGCTTCGCCATACATAAAAAACAGACACTTCACTAAAGCGAATTTAAATTTTTTTAGACTATGTTGAGAATTTGTAGATCGTTTGGAAAAACTGGAAAAACTGGTCAAAAAAACCCTTTTAAAGTGCCTGATTTTCCTTTTTTCCCAAAATTAGGTGCAGATTGGTCTGGTCATTTGGCCATGCATCAAGAATATTTCAACGTTTTGGGAGTTCCCAAAAATTTTTAATAGTTGAGAACGTTAAGTCCTCGAATGCTGAAAACCCGGTCTAAAAAAATTATGAAGTGCCCCGATTTACCCATATGCAAAATTTGGGGCCATTTTTTGGTTTGGGGCGATTTAGGTAGCACAGGTTTTTAAAAAAACGTAACCCTAAAGGTTTGGAGCTGAGAGGTCAGACAAAACGTTATTTAAAAAGCCCCAGGTAAAATCCCCTGGTTTATTAAGGGCAAAAAAGTCACTAGAACCCAATCTTGGTAGGTTTTGGAGGGGGAAGCTGCCCAATAAAACCCCCTTTACCCGCAGGTGATGGGGTAGGGGAAACCGGGGGCCAGGTGAATTTCCCTGGGGGTTTAAAAATTTGAAGAGTTGGGCCCTGCCTCCCCCCTAAATCAGGGGGGACTATCCCGCAAAAAGGAAGGTGAAAGGAAATGCTGGAAAATGTTTGCAGAAATTTCGAGAAGCAGTTTAGCGAGTGGGCCTTTAAAGGGAGTGAGTTGCTGGGCAGTGCCAAATCGCCCACCTGACAATCTAACAAAAGCACTACAGCAAAAATATTCTCAAACCCCGATCTATTGGGAAAAAGTTTTGGGTTTTTAAAATTTAGTCCCTGTAGTGCCAGGGTTTTCCCCATTCTTTCCTTTTCCCCCTACCCCCTGTGTCTATTTCAGAAAAGGCCCCTTTCGAGTGACACCATGATGAAGGAAGGGGCTTCGAGCTTTCCCGGGAAAAGACTGAGTCCAAAACCCCTTCTCCGTCCAAGGAGAATGAGAGAACGCCAGACCTGGAAACCCCAGCCAGTACACCAGCCGGGGACACTCCAACTCTGCTGACTCCATCTCCAGACGGAACCGGCTGAGAGGCAGGGAGAGGAGCGCAGACAACCCAACACCCTCTTCACCGCAGAGCATACTCTCATTAACCCTTTTTTCCCCCTCCCTCGGGGGGGGGGTTCTCTGCAGTATGCATTAACATTTTGCTTTTGAGACATCTGCACCTGATTGCAGTTCAGAGCAATGCCAGATCCGTCGATTGCTAGGCAGAACCGCAGCACTAACTCCCATTGCGTTGCCCCATGAACCCCTTCACTGCTAGAGCACAGTCTTTATTTTTATTCCGCATCCCCTTAGTTGCTAGAGATTTATGCACTTAGAGGAAAGTTATTTTCCTTCATCCCTATCTCGTTATGATGCTAGATAAATGGCTGCGCCTTGCACCCTCATTATCACCTCTCCTGGACTGCTAACAGTAAAGTGGACCTCTCACCATAGGTGAATGTAGACCTACCTACAAAAATGATGAAAGTTTATTACTGACACTTTTTAATGGTGTAACTTTTTAGCAGTCTCCTTGGTGCCTCTTTATGGCATTTTCTCACTTCCCCCACCTCAATTGTATTTATATTGAGCACAAAATATTGGCTTCCGCTCCTGTACCTGGGAGGGGGCGTTATAAGATGAGAGCCATACTCCCCTCTTCAATACAGGATAAAGCAGTTTTAACAGGTCCACTTTAAGCCTGAGGTGAATTATACTTTTGTCCCTGTGATAGGCGGCAAGCCTAAATCACCAAATGCCCCCTTGTTTCCTCGTCCTTTTCTGAACCCCTTTATCCCTCCTTTGGGGGACATGACTGTCCAACCTTACCCCTTGTTTTTTTAAGCTTTTTTTGAAAAATGTCTGTTTACCCATTTGTTGTTGTCTTTTGTGATTGGGGGGGGGGGTTTTAAAACACTGATCTATAACAAATTGCCATGTAAACCGTTTTCTAGATGCACAGAACTCCTCTAAGGCGGAGACCTCTGGGGGCTAAATCCCTCCTCTCCTAGTTTAATTTACCTAGTCTAGATTCAAGCACTGCCTTCCAAGAACATTCAGCTGAAGACACCTTGACCAATGAATGTGAATAGAAAACAAATTGTTCCCAGTCTCATGAAAAGTTTCCTTTGGCTTAACGGGGTTTTCCTTTTTCAATCCTTGCTTTTTTAAACGGCTATGGTCCTGAAAATAATAACAGTGCGAGGTACGCTGCATTATCCATCCCCTGATCCTCACATAAATCATACATTACATATTTATACGGAATTTCTACTACTTACACCAAATGGGGCTAAAAGGTCTCAATGAGGATTATGGTCATTAAGTCATGTAGCAGCAAAAGTGCAGTCAATCGGTGAGAGCAGCAACAGGAGAAAGCTTAAAATGTTTACTGAGGGTAAGTTCAAACTAGGTCCCACCATGGGGATATTATTATATTTATGTTGTGCTTCTTGTATAATCTATTGGAATGTGGCCATAAAAGCCCAGTAATCCTCCAGGACACAGTCATATAAATTATCCTGGAATAACCTGAGCATCCAATTATAGACAGTGATATGTGCCACAAGCTAGGCATCTTTTGGAAAATATGTATAATGTGGTGTCCCAGCGGTATCATTATACATGCCGTAATATTGATAAGACCTGGGGTTAACTGGGCATCTTCGGTTATCATATACATTTAAATTTGTAAAAGTGATCAAATTATAAGTATTTGTGTATATAGATATAGACCATGCCAGTATAATCTGGACATCTTCCGGTATATAATATAGTTGTGCAACTGGTATAAATTATACATCTTCTGGTATATAGCAATATGGACCATGCTGGTATAACCTGGGCATCTTCTTGTATTTTTTTAAATATTAATGAATTAGTTATAATTTCTTGTTATAGTGAAAAAGCCCATGCTGCATATCCGGACATCTCTGTATAATTATACATTTTAAATTACAGCTGGTATAATTATTATCTTTTTTGTAATGGGATATGGCCAGCTGGTAAAACCCTGGGCATCTTCTGTTATAAAATTTGTACATTTGGTATAAATTTTATACACTTTTTTTGTTTATGTGATATGGAGCATCGGTAAAACCCGGGGCATCTTTGTATTTAATTAAATATGAACAGTGGTAAAAGTTATAAATCTTCTGTATATAGTAACCTTTTATTGAAGATAAAAATACACCAGTTTATCTTACAATATTTAAATAATGTGTACAGAACTTATTATGACCCGGGGCTGGTCCAGTCCATCCATCCCTTTCATCCAAACCTTTTTATTTACATTATATCCCCCTGCTGGCCCACCCTAATCTAAATGCCCCAATACAATAATACAAAATACAAAAAATTTACAATTTTTTACAAGATAACACTATTTACAATAACATATATACTTTCCTTTTTATCATTTTTTACCCACCCCCAATCCCCACAGTTCCTATCCCTATTTTCTGGTTCCCATAGATTTTTTATAAAAAAAGGGGGGGGCCAGACTCATTTTCCTCCCCCTTATAAACCACCACCCAACCTATCTAAATACCCCTTTTTTTTTTTTATTTTATTTTTTTTATTTTTTTTTTTAAATAAATATACCTATATATACATACCTTATCTTGACTAATTTTACCTTATCTTGACTAATTTTATCAGCTCCCAGTCCCCAAAATGCCACAGTCCTTACCCCCTGAGTTCGGGTTTCCCCTAGGCCCAATGTCTTTTTTTCAGTCCCCCTAAGGGGGCCAGACTTTTCCCTTCCTCCCCCCTTTTAAACCACCCCCCAACCTATCTAAATAGCCTGTTTTTTGTTTTTTTGTAACTACCCTTATTTATATACTCTGAAAAACCAAACCCTTTTTGTGCTATAAATCCTAAACACAAAACTTATACCCACGTTACTATAAAACCCAAAATAACAATCCTTATTTCCACCCATCCCCTTAAAGGTTTCCCTAGGGTCTCTTAAGTTTTAAAAGCAACTATGAAAAAAAAACAAAAATCTAAGTGAAGCTTACCCCACCACCGGGAATTTAAAGGTCGGAGATCAGGGGAACCCTGAAGGAAACCCCCCCAAAGGGTCGTTGCCCTCCTGACCCACAACCCTCAAACTCCAAAAAACACCTTCACCAGATCGTCCAAAATGTGCTAACCCCACCGTTTCCCTTGGGAAATTTTTTCCTTTCGCGTTCCCAAACTAAGCACCGTCCACCAAGTTGATCCCTGACCACTGAACAAACTAGAAAAAGTCCCCGGGTCCCTACCACCAGGGTGTTTAATGTTCATATACCACCCCGGGATGGGGGGCCCTCCCAAAACCCTGGCCAACCTTGAAGCACCCCCCCTTTTTGACACCCTGCATTGTGGGCAATGGAGGAGGAAGTGTTCCATGCTTTCCAGTATGCCCCCCACATTCCTCCCAAAGGGCAATTTTGCCCTGGATTCAAAAACTTCACATGCCCTGACATGCAGTTTCCCGTGGAAGCAACCCAGGTTGTACCCCAAAAATTATCGGGGGTTTCCCGCTAAATTCAATAAATGAACCCTACCCCAGATCCTGACCTGGGCAATCTTTGAGCCCAAAGGGAGTCGAAAAAGGGTGACAACACCCCTATCCAGGGATTACCTGCCAGAGTCATTATCTCCGCATTCCCAGACCCCATCGGGGGTTTCTTCAGGGTCAGTGCAACTAAGCCGGGAATTTTGTTCCTGACGGGGGGGAAGCTCCTAAAAGGGGACCTCCAAACTCCCATTCCTGGAAGGGGGAAAAAACCCCCGCCCGGAGGGGGCCCCCACAGAGGAAAAAACTCATCCCAAAGGGGGTTTGTTGATCTTAAAAAGGTATTTGTAAGAAATACCACAGGGTTAAAATCCCTAACCTAACACCCAGTCTCCTCGTACGGATTCACCTCCCCCTTTTGATCAGGTTAAGTCTGTTTCCCCATAAAATTTTGGGAAAAAAACAGACTATAGATCCGGGGCCCAAAAAACCCGCAAATGCAAAAACACCCAAAAATGTAAAATAAGGGAGAGGAAAGTTTGATAAACCACCCTCTTTTAAGGGTTTAAAGCCACCCTTTCCCTGATCCACCCCCCGGCAGCATTGTTTGCCTGTCTTCCCAGTTTTCTTGGGTAATCCCCCTGGCCGAATTAAATCCCCAGTATTTTAATTGTGTCTGGGGCACAGGGAAAGGTTGTCCGGAAGGTCAAAAGTTGGTTCTTCCCTTTCCCCCCAAAAAAGACTTTTCACATTTTTTCCGATGATCATTGGCCCCCAGATGTCTCCAAGTAACTTTCAACTTCCGCCATCACCAACGCCTCCCCCCAAGGAAAAAAAAACAGAGTGACTTCATCCGCATAGGCCACGACCTCAAGAAGGGCCCGAGGCCCGCAGCCCACCTCACCCCCAAACCAAGGGTCCACCACTAGCCTTCGAAGGAAGGGTCGATCACAAACGCGATAAAAGGGGGCTCAGAGGAAGCCCTGACGACACCGCCCCCACCTCAAAAGGCCGCCCAAATCCAAACCTTTTCACAAGGGGAAAAGCTCTCAGCCCCTTTATCAGTGTTTTTAGCAATTTCAAACCCCCCCCGGCAGCCCCAATTTTTCCGGGAGAGGGGACCAGAGATACTCATGGTTTATCGATAAAAAGCTTTTCCTGACCCGGGGGCAGTGTGAACCCTTCCAATGGCCCGCCCGCCCCTCCACACCTCCCTGACCCCAAAGACCCGCCAAATGGTGCTAGCCGGGTACAAAAAAGGTTGGGGGGAGAAAGAAGCTCTGAGGAAAAATTTTTTTCAGCCTATTAAAAACACTTTTTTCCCGGACTTTTTTGTCCACATTTAGTAGCGCATGGGCGCCAGTTCTCAATGCGGGGCGATCCTTACCCTTTTACCCAAGATGTTAGAGCGAAACCCCTCATAGATTTTGGCAAGTACCTGAGGGAAAACACTATTTTTTGACCTTGGCAAGGGGGAACCCAAGATGCCTTAAAGGTCTTTTAAAACCCCAAGTTAAAACCTCCGGACCAGGGGGATTCTTTAGGGGAAAGCCCAAAAGCCAACTCTACTTCCTCCTCTCTGTCATGCCTGTCAAATCCTCAAAAAAAGGCTTAACCCCGGCTCAGGAATACTTTTTAAAAACCAAAAAAGCCAAAAATTTTTCTGATTTAACTCTCTATTGCCCCAAAAGATGAGGTAGAATGACCTAACGATTTCCAAGACCCCTTGGGAAAGGCTTCCCCAAATCCTGTACTATCCTTTGGCCCGTAACTATTTTTTCTACAACCCATCCAGTTTTTGTAAGGGTCGGGGGGCGGTAAATGCCAAATCCCTTTTAAAAAACTAAGGTGCGTGCCTGTCATCTGACATCCCTTGAGCCAGGCCCCCCTTTTTTCGGTCCAAACCCCCGTCGAACTAAAATGTTTGAGTTTTCCCCCCAGGGTCGAAACAGGGGGTACCTGTTCAAGCTTCTGAGGTTAGAGGGGCTGGCGAAAAAAAACCCCCGCTGCCCTTTTCTTAAATATTTTCCCCCCACTCTGACTTACTACTGCATAAGCCCAGTAAAGGAATCTGACTCTGCAGGAAATCCTAAAGATTGTCTAATCTCCGTCTCTTCCAGGGGTGACAATTAAGCTTCCAATAACCCCTTCCCATACGGGGGGTCTCCAACATCAAAGAAAACAAAAACAAAAGTGGTTGAAACTCACCCGTCACCGTTAAGGGGCCTCCTTTAAATAAAACCTATCTATCGACCTATCCACTACCTCTATGTAGGTGAACCCCCTGTGGCCCGGGGTGGCCTGATGTGGACTCCACCAGGCGGCCCACTAACATTCTACTAAGTACAGCCATCATGACCCCCTCTGCAATTCCCTATCCTGGGGATTTTCCGTGACGGGTTTAAATCTCCCCCAAAAATACTTTTTTTCCGGGCCCTAAAAAGGGAAAGGGTTAATCCTCGTAAAAAGACATTTTTCCCCTCCCAGCGATTGGGGGGCTGGATTTTATGGGGCCTGACTCCTGTCCCCTTTTTACAGGAACATCTAGAATCAGACACCCACCCCATTTCGAGTTTGATACCCGTCAGCATTCAAACCGCGGCGGGAAAAAGAACCGCCCTTTCCGGAATTATGGCTCGGAGCAAAAGACCAGTAAGAACCCTGCTCGCCATTCCCTTCTTCCTTCCTCTATCCGCTGGGTCCTCAATGTGGGGCTTTGCAAAAGAAAACATCACTTCAAACACGGCTAAAAAAAAACAAAAGGCGGGATACTAGCCCCATTAGATTTTTCGCTGGGCCCCATTAATACTGGCCAGCTAACGGAGTCAGTGCCCCCCCATCATTGATATTGAGCTCACAGCCTTTTTTTTACCGATGCCTCCCTCTACCCCATCAGAGACCACGGGTTTTAGTCTCTTCAGACTGTGGGGACTCCATTCCTCTCCCCTTTTCTAAATTTTTTTTCCCCCCTCACCACCCCCCACCTCTTTACCACCCCCCCCACCCTATCTCTACTTGAATAGCTCCCCTTTCCCCCATTTTTTTACAGCTCTTTAATCTGCCACCACGCCACCCCCCGAAGGCTCTCCTGTCCTTTTTGGCCCCCGTCCCTTCTTCCCCCTCCCTGAAGAAGGGGAAAGGTTCCAAATATGTGATACCTATTGGAGGTTTTTGGGCAGAGGGGGGTTTTACCCTTTTCCCTTTCCCTTTTCACGGCACCGGTACTCAGGGTTAAGGGGATGGGTGGCCCACCCAGTGAGGTTGAGGCACCGCCCTTCCCTCTCCTTCCCTTTTTTTTACCCCCCTTGTGTGGGCCGTTTCCCTTTCACTCCCCCCCACCTCTGATATCAAAACTGCGGGAAGCGGCCTCCTCCCCCCTTTTCTATCCTCCCTGGTCTCCTCCCCCACTCATCTCCCCCAGGGCCTCAATTGTTCGGCGCCGGAGGCCGCTTCGGGTTTTTAAAAGATCTGGGAACCCCCGGGAGGGTCTTGGGGCCCCCTCCCTCTCCTTTCTGCGGGCCCTGCGCCTCGCTTGCGTCGATTTTTTGATCTCTTTATTTTTGGCCCCTCTGCTTTTTACCAACCCCTTGTTACCTTCACCCCCCTTTCCCTGAGTCCCTGGCCCTGCTTCTCCCTTCCTCCCCCCTAAGGGACATCGTTGGGGAAAAAACGAGAGCAGAGCCGGAAGGGGGGGACCGAGGGCACCACACAAATTGCAGCGAATCTTACCACACAAAGCGGCTTTATGGCCTATTCCCCCCCACAATTGCACACACCCGACCCTTTCATTGTGCATAAAAAGTGTGGGTCACGGCACCTTGGCAGGTTTTGGTGCCCTGGTAGAAGACCAGGTTTTGGTCTCTTCCCCAAAAGCGGGGATGGGAATGGGTACGTGTTACCTAGACTTGGGCTTAAACCCTAAAGTTCCCCGGGCCCCGACCAATGCCATGCTCGGCCCCCGGGTTTTTGTTGGGATGTGTGTGACCTTTCCCGTACCCACTTAGCCAGTTTCGTTCAAAATAAGAGAGAGACTCGTTATGGTCGAACGGTTTTCCCCTTTCTTAACATGTTTTTTGGGGGAAATTTTTGGGCCTCAAAATCCTCCACTCGGGAGAATACTTCTTAACTTCGTGACGGGACCAAAAAAGTTCTAGACCCTCGGCCCGCACAAGCTAATGTCGTATATCGGGAAAACCAAAATTTGGGGCAGGGGCAAAAATGTCAAGTGCCTGAACTCCAAACCCAAACAGGAGCTCCACCCCCCCTGGCCCTAGGGGACTGCGTCACTGCCGACCCATCTGAACGGGCCACATTCCTCCTGGGGACCCCGCCCCTGTAGGAGGGGGCCTGGCTCCCCCCCGCCCGTCCTTTTTCTCTGAAGGCGGAGAGCCATGCCTCTCCACCCAAAAAGGGCAGTGGGATCTCCCTCCCCTCATATGACCGACTCCCCCCCATTCTTTTGAGCCCCAAGAAGCGACCTGGTTTTCCTCGCTCCTGACCGGGGCAAAAAAGAACCTCCCTCCCCCCCCGGGGCCCCAAAATGTAGCATAACTCCTCCCCCCCCCGCCTGTACCTAAGGCGAAGGGACTGGTCGGCCGGAGGTGGTGGTGGGCCAGCGCCCTCCCCCCTTACTATGTACAGTGTTTATCATTACACCTATTTTACGGTTGTCATTTGCTTCTACACTTGTTTCTTTAGACATTTCCACATTCACTCCCCCATTCATCCCTTCATTCATTTCCTCACTCCCCCCAACAATTGTTCCCACACTCTCCCCATCATTTGTCCCCGCGCCCTCCCCAACATTTGCCCCCGCTCCTTCCCCAACATTCGTCCCCGCTCCCTCCACAACTTCATTCCCCCGATCCTCCCTACATTTTTACATCATTTTTTTTTTCGTCCTTTTACCTCCCTCCACCCCCTCTGCTCCCCATTATACCGACCGCCCATTATTTATGGTTTGTCTGTTTTTTTCCCTTGGGGGACGGGGCCGGGGTTTGGGCCGTCATTTAAATTTTGGGTATTCTCCTGGGTTTCCCACTATTACCCGGGACCCCAGCTTGCCTCCCTTTTCACCCCCCAAACCCCCTGCACTAGACCCTGCGGAGCGACCCGAAAAACCCCCGGGATGGGCCCAAACACCAAACCGGGGGGCCCTCCCCCCGCAAACCCCCTTGGTCCCTTTTTCTTCCCCTTTCCCTTTTTTTGGGAAGTCGTCCCCGAAACAAAAGGACTGAAGGCTTGGGGATTTCCCAAATGGCAATTTTCTCCCTTAACATTCCCCCCGGGTCCTCTTCTTCCCTACTTCTCATCACCATCTCCCACCACCTACTCCGCCCTTCCCCGCTTTCTTTGGTTTGGGGGGGGTCCCACTGTCCCCCGAGATAGTTCATGGGGGGCTTCCCGAACCTCCATTTGCTCGGAGGGGCCCTGGGTTTCCCTTTTTACCTCCCCTCTCTCCCCCTGTCCCTATCATCTCTTTTCCTTCATCCTCCTCTCCTTCTTCTTTTCTTCCCTTCCTCCCATTTTTGTTTTCCAATCTGCTTTTTCTAAAATCTAATGTCTTTTGGGAATTTCTCCTTTAAGGGGCCATATTTTTTAGTCTCAGGTTTCTTTCTTATTATTTTTGATTTTCCCCCCTGTATTCCATTTTGTCTTTTTTAAAACTTTCCTTTTCCTAGCAGGGGTTTTTTCAAATTTTAATTTTTAAAATATCAATTTTTCCCTTTAATTTTTACTATTTTTTTCCCACTTTCCTCAAATTCTTTTTTGAAAAGAGATATGCGGGAACCAAACAAAAAGGGTTCTCGTTTGCCGCCCTAATCCCCAATTTTTAGTGGGGTTAGGGCAATCCCCCTTTTTCCCAGATCCTCAGCTTTGGCCAAAATTTTTTTACTATTCTTATGGGGGCTAACTTTTTGGGCTGTGTTCGCGGGACTAACCCCTGGCGATGCTAATTTGATTTCTGGGCTAGGGGCGCTACGCACTTATTCCCCCCCAAACGTTTTTATAGCTTTATTTTGTTTTTTTTTTCCAATACTATTTTAAACTTTATCAGCACATATGTTTCCTCTTTAGCAATATGTTATCCCCAACCCTTTTTTAGGACACTCTAATGAACTTAAAGGCTTCATTAAAAGGGCAACTTTCAAGCAAGGGTTGCGGTCAACATGTGCCAAAACACGAGCGCATCACCACTTTCTGCTAGACAGGGTGACCTTTCCCCTAACATTGAAAAATTTCAAAAATTGTAACTCTGAATCAGTAATCTATCCCCATAAAATGTGGGAAATGGACTCATTAATTTGGCATACTTTTAAAAAATTAAATAAAATTTATAACTATCTCCCATATAAAGAACACAGGGCAGTAAATGTCTCGAGTTTTCTAAGCACTTTCAACAGTTCATATGGGCATATGTCCAATTTCTGTTTTTTTGGGCATAGAAAAGGGTCAAATTTAGCCCCGAGGGGGAAAAAATTTTTAAAAAAAATACCTTAAAACGAAACCTTTTTGGTTTTTAAAGTTAAACACTAGGATACCACAGGGGTTTGAATTACAGAAACGAAAATTTTATATTATTTTTAATCATTCACATAACGTATTAATTATTTTATGTGTTTTACACCTATTTGTTTTCTGGTTGTCATGTACCATGACGTGGGTGTGTTTTGTCACTTCCTACAGAGGTATTTAGCCCCTTTGTTTTTGGGGAAGTAAAAGGTTATGCATGTTTAAGGTTGAATACCCAAAACCGCGAGCGAATTTTGCACACCATTAGGGAAAAATTTTAATCCTTTTTAAATAAATTTTAATAGAAGGAGCGGGAAAAAAACTCTATTTTTAAAATACTGGCTGTAAGGCCCTTTGGGAATTTTGGGGGCTTTTTCCGGGCTCTTCACTTTTACCACCCCTTTAGAAACTACGCCTAAATGATTACCAAACCCAAAGGGGAGACCTAGAACCAAGTAAGGGTGAAGCACCTTTTTGTTTGTACTTTAAAGTTCTAGTAAACTTCCGAAGTTTTAGAACTCGAACCCAACCGAAAATTTACGTTTGTTCGAGAAAGTTC
The DNA here is from genome assembly GCA_025379985.1 of Phyllomedusa bahiana. Lineage (NCBI taxonomy): Eukaryota > Metazoa > Chordata > Amphibia > Anura > Hylidae > Phyllomedusa > Phyllomedusa bahiana. The sequence goes on along the minus strand of JAODAL010065256.1, from coordinate 2,477 downwards.
TAGTTCGACATCCCTTTTTAGTTTGTTTTCAGCGGCTTTCTGCACTTTTGGCAGCCACCAATCACCTTTCTGCACTTTTTAAGCGGCCACCAATCAGGGAGACACAGAGAATTCAAAAACATTGTCGCTGAGGGGATAGGATTTTTTATTTGGGTGCTAAAAAAAACATTACCATGTTTTATATATTCACTGTATTCCTTTTAACCATTTCAGCTCACTCTCTGACTTTCAGACGCCTTAGTTAAAACATTTTTCCCCTCCAAGACATCAATTTTGGATTTGGATTGCGGGTGCATCTTTCCCAAAGCTTTATTTTTGGGGACATTTTTCAGGTTTACATAACTCCTAATCTAAAACCCTGATAAAAATATACAGAAGTTTTTTATTTTCTAAATCATACCATGCCCCAAAAGTTCAGTTTCTCAGTTTTGGGGTTCGTAATTGTATACCCCCGTCTCCAAATCCCATGTGATTTAAAGGGGCTTTTGGCCCCCTCAGGATGCAGGGGCCCCGAGCAATTGCTACTGCGCACTTTCCAAAATTTACCCCCCTTCTTTTCCTTTCCTCACTTTTCATTTGCCTTGAAAGGAAATGAAGTATTTTGCTTCTCAAAATTTTTTTTGTCCCTCTAGAGCCAGATTTCTTCACGACCGTTTATTGTTGTGGGGGTATAACTTCTCCCACCATGGGCAAAAATTAACCAAACATCTTCTCCCTAGATTTTAATGGGGGCAAGTTTTTATTTTGAAAGAAACCTCAACCGAACTCACAAAAGTTCGAGGTTCTAATTGAACTAGAACTTTTTACTGTTCGCTCAACACTAGTCACAACCTCTTGTGGCAATAGGTTCTAAAGTCTCATCAAACTTTTCATAAGAATCCTTTTCTTGATGATGGGGACACAAAAACAAATCAGCAGCACTCTAAAAGCACTAAAAAAAAAAGCAAAGGGAAAAAAGGAATTTTTTGAAAAAGCATTTCGCTACTTTGGAATATATGAAAATTTTGAGGTTCTTTTGTACATTTTTGATCAAAACTGAAATTCCCACCTGCCAGGTAAGGGCCCTCAACCAGGGGGAATCTAGCTATATTTACCTCCGGGTTTCTTAACAATCGGGGTTAAAACTGGAATCTTTCCCCGAAAGGGAGCCCAACAGCCCCAAAAGAGGTAAAATATGCATATTTTTTTAGTGCTTATGAGTCCCTGCTGTTAAAATCCCCCTAAGCCGTTTTTTTTCCAAGCAAAATAACCTCAAGTTTTCTTGACTATGCAATCCCCCCATTTTTTCCCTTAACTATCATGGTCACACTTTTCTCTACCCACTCTAGTTTAGCTATGTCCTTTTTTTACACACATGCCTAAAACTGTATAACAGTATACCATGTGTGGCCTCACCACTAATTTTTATAGAGGATAAACATTTTTGTCACAAGTATCTATGTCTTTTTTGATGAATCTCATAATGTTATTAGCCTTGGCAACAGCTGAAGTTGAGCTAAAGTTGAGCTTAATGTCCACAAATATCCCCAAGTCTCTTTAAAGGGGTTTTGAATTTCCTAGAAAAATACAATATAATGCTACAGGAGACCCATTAAAACCCCCAAAAAGTTATTCACACCTACTATCAGTCCCCGATTCCGGCACTGGCTTTCCACAGTCTACTGTTTACATTCTGTCACTTCATAACCGACACATAATTTTCCCCAGCGGTCATGTGTGTTTACTTACATCACTGTTCAGAGTTGTTCACTTCTTCCGATGTAATTAACAGGCATGTGACTGCTGCAGCCAACCCCTTTAAGTGGCAGTTTTAACCAGAGTTTTACTATTTAGTACATTAATGTACATTTTGTATCCATACAGCCAAATATATAATCTTACAAATTTACTAATTTAAAGGAGACTGTTAAAAATAAATATCATGTCCCATTTAAAAAAAAAAACCTAAAAATCCGCCCCACACTCCCCTGTTTCCCCCTCGGCCTTTTTCCAATTTTTTTCTTCCTTTTTCTTTTTTCGAATGGGACTAAGTAAGGCAGCGACACTGCAAATAATCAAAAAATCGTTTAGCAGACTTTTTTGTTTTGAAAATAACAAAAAAAAAGGTGACTATAAAAGGAGTTTTAAGCTTTTTTTTTTGGAGCAACAGGGGGCTTACTTACAGTGGGGCCAAAAAATATTGGCACCCCTGCAATTTTTTCACTAATACCGTTTTCTTCCGAAAAATTACTGCAATCACAAATTTTTTGGTTTAATATATTCATTTTTTTTGTTGCATGAAAATCCCCAAAAAAATGAGAAAAATCAAATCATTGACATTTCACCCAAAACTTCAAAAATGGCCAGACAAAATATTGGCCCCTCACCAAAAGTAGCACAACCTTTAAACCAAAAAACTGCGAACAACTGCTTCCGGGAACCATCAATAGTTTCTTACAAACCTGCTGAATTTAGACCATTCTTTTTTGGCAAAATGC
>JAODAL010065255.1:0-18317 GCA_025379985.1 Phyllomedusa bahiana | reverse complement strand
CAAGTCATTAAGGTTGCTAAGCTTTCGGTATTAGCAACCTGCAAATAAAACGGCTGCTGCCTTGAACCTGCTTTAGACCGAAGAACCAGCGGGCCTGCACAGGAAAAAAACAACTGCTGAGCTCCACAACAGTAAACTGCGCGATGAAGTGATCTCATCACAGCGCAGCCGTCACTCTGCCTAGGCTATGTGGCCCAGGAGCTGTGGGAGGAGCGTCCCTGCGCTGGCAGCATGAAGGAATCACGCCGCCAGCACGGGGATGCTTCTCTGGCAGCTCCCAGGCTGTACAGCCCAGTCAGAGTGATAAGCAGAAGAACGGGGTAAGAGAAAGGTAAGTATTATTGTTTTCACTTTTTTCATTGGCAATATAAAAACTTACCTACCTATGAAGGAGTGCCTATCTGACTATAGAGGAGACCCATTTACCTGCCTAACAATGAGAGGACCTATGTACCTGCCTAAATATGGAGGGCACTTATATACCTGCCTAACTATGGAGGTGACCTATGTACCTGCCTACCTATAGAGGGGATCTATATACCTGCCTAACTATGGAGGGGACCTATATACATCCAAACCCTCACCTCTGCCTGCCACCTCCACCTGAAAAATATCTCCCATATCCGCTTATTCCTTACCTTTGAAAGCACAAAAATGCTTGTCCACACACTCGTCATCTCACACCTAGACTATTGCAACATCCTTCTCTGTGGCCTCCCGTCTAGCACCCTCGCTCCCCTCCAATCCATCCTTAACTTATCTGCCCGTCTGATTCACCTGTCTCCTCGCTACTCCTCTGCCTCTCCACTCTGCCAATCCCTTCACTGGCTTCCCATTGCCCAGCGAATCCACTTCAAGTTTGTAACCTTGACCTACAAGGCTCTGCATAACCTCTCCCCTCCATACATCTCTGCCTTAATCCCCAGATATCTCTCCTCACGCAATCTCTGCTCCTCACAGGACCTTCTTCACTGCTCTCCCCGTGTCAGCTCCTCACATAACTATCTCCAATACTTCTCCCGTGCTTCCTCCACACTCTGGAACTCACTGCCCCAGCACATCAGACTCTCCCCCACTCTCACTAGCCTCAAAAGCAAACTGAAAACCCATCTCTTCAGGATTGCTTATAAGCAACAATAACTACTACTCCACTTCACAAACATGTCTGCCCCTCACCTTCTGTCTCTTCCCACCTTCCTTGTAGACTGTAAGCCCTCACGGGAAGGTACCTCTCCCCTTCTGTACCAGCTGTTAGTTATTAGTCACCTCTGTACTTGTTTGACCTATGTTATGTATGCAACCCGAATGTACAGTGCTCTGGAACCAAGGGCGCTCTAAAATAAATAATAATAATCCTGCCTAACTATGGAGGGCCATGTATATTCCTACCTAACTATGGGGGGACCTATATACCTAACTATGGAGGTGACTTATACACCAACCTAACTATGGAGGGGACTTATATACCTACTTAACTATGGAGGGGACGTATATACCTATCTACCTACTGAGGGGACATATATACCTACCTACTAAAGGGGAAAAAATAACTATCTACCTACCAAGGGGGCCTATATACATATTTAATATAAACTCTACAAACTCAATTTCCTGCACCCTTTAAAGGTCATGGCTGTGGCTGATCTTCTGGGAGTGCAGGGGATGGAGCTCAGGCCGCACAATATGATCCAGGGGATACAGGCCACAGCCGCAGCACAATCTCCAGGGAGTTGGTCCTCTTTTTTCCCTTGGAAATCGTGCCTGTTAGCTGTGGCTCATACACCCTCCTGCAAAATACAGCCCCCACCTATCATCCCATAACCCTCCATCAACACCCCATGGGGAGTTTGTACAGAAATAGGAAACGGGTAAGATGCTGCTAGAAAAGTGAGGATTCTAAGATGTGTGTGGTAAATTCTGCAGAGACGAGTCATGGCCGGGAGAAGTCATGGCGGTCTTGGATGAAAGGAAGAAACAAGGGGAAGATGACCACTCCAATCAGAAAAGACGTCACCGGTGAGTCAGTGGCGGTAACTATACTGTAATCATATATAAGTCTACAGAGCCTGTGTACACTGTAGTCACTATGTGGTGCTCGCATGTGGTCATGGTCCGACAGTTTTATTTAAGCCTTAGGTAGTGGTAAAATTGGAATGAATGGCCTTGGTGTTGTGTGGCTGTTATTGCTAACAATATGACGGTAGTATTTGTAGCATATCTTCTCTATGCATAGGTTTATTATCTGGTGACCATATTATTTAGACGTATTACACTGTTGTACATAAATGAGTGGTTCTGAAAAGGCAAATTATTCGGCACTGATTTTCATTACACAGTGACTGCTGATATGATGGACAGGATCTGTGTGGAATACGAGTAAAATTATTGATAGGAACAAACGTTTTATTTTCTCTGTAAAAATACATGCCGCAGTTTATAATATGCAGCAAAAATGCCGTGTGAAACCAGCAAACTGTAACAGAGGGCCCGGGCCCCGGATGTCTTAGGACCTTAGCAATACCCTTGGCAACTTGTATCTGCGGCACAGACCACCACATTGCACTATGCCCTGCAGGTGATGTGAGCTACCGCATTAACCGAATGTGCTGTCAAATGTGCTCGCTGTCTCCATGGCAACAGACGGCAACTCTCGCGATGCCTCACGTCCCGTCTTGCCAGGAGCCCATTTGCCCACAATTCTCAGCTTCTGCCCTGATTATGTCACATCGGTCAGGCCTCAGCTGCCTTAGAATTCATCAGCATGTTCAAAAAGTGAGTGCATGAATATTTGCTTTGTGCTCTGTATGACTATGCTCTGTGCAGTGGTGTACACCTACTTTTTGGAGAAAGCTCCCCCAAACCATGCCTGTGCTCAGAGGGGGGCCCACCGCATCCCCAAAACATTTTGCTATTTCACCTAAAAAAGCTGCTATCTGTAAGGTCAGTCTTAGGCTTTTTTTTTTTTTTTTAGCAAAAGAATGCACTGTGAAGTCGCTAAAAAGTCTTTTCACCCGGTTTTTAAAGGGCCTCAATTTAAAATTGATAAGAGCTTAGGAATAGACTCGGGGGAACTAAGTTTGAGCCCATGTTTGTGACAGCCGGGAATCCCCGGGTTTGCAGGCAGAACAGTGGCTTACTCAAAACCCGGGGGTGGCCCCTTTAGGATGGTTGTTGTCACGGGAAAACGATGTATGGCAGGGAGGGTAATATGGGGCTAACTTCCCCGGGACCTGAGTACCCAAAAATTCTTCTTTTGTCCCAAAGTCAGACACAATCACTAGAGGGCCCAAATGAAAGGGTTGGGGAAACAACGGTAGTTGCTTTTATTTGCAGCAAAAAAAAATAGTTGAGCCCTTGTATTGGTGAAAACCAGGAATACAATAACTGTGATGCAGTAACAATGACTTGACCTGAGTATGTTGTAATTGCGGAAAACTTTGAAAATGATACAAAGTTTTTGAGATGTGTCGGGACTCGGGTTTAATTTTGGAGATGGGGATAGTAGTATTATTTTAAAAAAGAAAAACTGATTACGCCCTTTATTCTTAAAGAGTGGATTTTTACCCCAAAGGGGGCCGGGTTTGAAAAAAAAAAAAACCCGGGTTTTGAAGGACCTTGATTTTTGAATACTCGGTTTGAGCAGATGAAGCTCTTCCGCATGCGTTGGGACGCATGGGAAGTCCCGTGGATCTTGATTTAAAAAGGCCGGAAAAGGGACTATGACCGTGGTGGGAAAACCCTCTTTTCCCAGGGGGGGGGTGGGGAAAAAAAAGGTTTTCTGACTGGTTTTCCCACCCCCCTGAGTTGCCTGGAGATCCTGTGTGAGTCCCTTTTGGGTGGTAGGAGTTTAAAGGGACGGGTTTTTTGGAGGTAGGTTTGGGGCCTAGCGAATGGTTGGGGTGGGGCCGGGGAGCCAAAACCCCTTGGGACTTCCCGGAAAGACCTCGAAACCCTCCCAATGGAGGAGCAGGGACTAATAACCAATTTTTCCCTAATCCCTTTGGGCCCGCCGTTGGTTTTGGGCATGGTGCAAAAGGGGTTCACTTGTCGGGAGAGCTTTTGGCTCATTTTGATTAAAAGGGTTTTATGAACCCCAATCAGCGATTTAATTTTTTTACATTGGAAAATTGTTATAAAAAAGGGAAACCCAAAACCAGAGAAGGCGCCCTAGAGAATACTTTAAAATGAATATTTTTGATTTCTTTTTCCCACTAAAATTCTTTGTGACAGAATAAAAGCAAAAAAATTGGAAAAAAGAAATCTTCGTGGGGGGTCACTACAATCTTCCCCCTCTGGAAAAAACCCTTTCCTGGGGTAAATGTTAAACAGGGACTTTTTTGAAATTTGACTTAAAAACAAAACTGGGTTAAAACAATATAGTGCAAAAAAACCATGTTAAAAAAACCTTTTTGAAAAACTGGGTAGTGCCTTGGTAGCAAGAGGGGTTCTCTGGGGGAAATTTAAGAACCATGTCCACCCACAAAGCTTTTTGTGGAGGAAATTGGGAAAAAAAGGCAATGTCCTCTCGGGTCCATAGGCGGGGTTATGGGTAAATAAGGTGCTTGGTCGAGACCACGGTGTGAGGCTTAAACGTTCCCATGGAATGTTATCAAAACTAACAAAGGAAATTCAAATATCCCAAAAAATATATAGGGAAAAACATATGTACAACGGGTTTAATATATTTATATGCTTACAGTACAGGCTTTTCACTCTTGTAGCGTATGGGGGGTTTTTTCCTTTGGTTGAGCGCTAAGATTTCTGGGGTGAGCTCTTTTCCCGCTGCTTAAACTAAAAACAGTTTTGGAGGAATTTTCCGCTGGAGGCGGCAGGTTTAAGTGAGACCCAGCTTTAGAGGGGGAAAAGGGGCCCAGGCATATTTTACTTGGTACCCTGTGGTATAAAAAAAACTTTGTAACTCTCAAGGTGTCCTAAAAAGGAGGGTTTCTTGGCGGAGAAACTGGTACTGGGGGGATACTTAAAAAAGGTGGTTTAAGAAGGTGCTATGAAAGCTTGGGTATCTTCTCTTTTTACAAAAATTTTAACCTGTTGGGGTGTACAGTCTGAGGTGCCATCCCGGGCTTCTTGACTTAAATACACATCAGTTTCCCGGGTTTGGGTTTGGGAAGTCACTGGAAAGGTTCAGGTTCCCTTTGAAGCCCCAAAAATTGGGGAGGGGGGTTGGAAATTTCTTGACCCAAACCTTGTCTCCCATTTCTGGGTGGAGGGGAATTCGCTTTTTGGTTTGGTATGAGCCTTTTGTCTTCTGCGAGCTTTTCCACCCTTCCCTGTCAACTTTTTTCTCGTGGCATCTTGATCCCCCTTTTGGTGTTTTTGGTCCCCCAATCTGTTTTTGGGGAGGGGGTTTAGGGGTCGGGAACTTGTACCCCAAAGCACGGTTTGTGGGGGTTTGACCTTGAGGGTTTCCCAAAAAAACCCAAGTGGGAATGGTGAAAAAGCCGGGGAACAGGGGTTTTGGTGTTATTGTAGTTCATCACAAAGTCTGGGCAAATGTGGCCTTTTAATCTTCTTAGAGTAAAGTGTTTCAAAATGTTTAATAAAATTGGGTGTTTTTCTCGCCTTTGGCCTTTTCCTTTGGGGGGGGTTTATGTGTGGGTGCGAACCCTTTTTTACTTCATGGGGGAAACCCAAAGTTCTTGGGGGCGGGGGATTCAAATGCTGGACCCCGATTTTTTTAATAGGGGACTCTGGGGCACCCTTAGTGCTTCCCCGTCTCCCTGTAGAAGATGAGGGGCGATTTTACGGGGGAGTTAAGCCCTCTGCAGGAAAAAACAATCCCCAAACTTGGAGTAGTTTTTGGACCATCTTTAGGGGTATGTTTATCCCAGTCTTTTTGGAGCCTTTTTTCACAGGGGTCTAGGGCAAAAATTTTTTTGGGCCCTTTCGAGACGTAATGGGGTGAAAAGGGTGTTCTTGCTTTTTTTTTCCCCCGGTTTTGGGGATATTTTTGCGGGGGGGGCACCTTTAAAACAGTTCTCAATGTCGGTTTCCATGCCGACCCAAAGAATCTCTGGGGATGGTTGTTTGGTCTTTGTAGAAAACCGAAAGGGCCCGGGACTGGTATGATGGGGTTTCGGTACTATTTTTGCATCACGTTTTGGATAATGTTTTGGTGGGGCTTCTGCCTAAAAATGGATCCGAGAGTTTTTTAACGATTGGCCCTTTTGGGTTAAAAAGAGTTTTTTTCCTTTGTCTCCAGAGACATCGTATTTCCCAAGTCAGGGTATGGTTTCCTGATTTCAGCGGGATTTTCCAGTAGGAGGTAGTCGTAGATTTCCCCAAAAAACTCGGGGATCACCCTTGGATATTTTCCCCAGGGGGATAAGTTTTTTTTTGGGGTTTCTGACTTGAATTGGGGGCTTCTATCAGGTTTAGGCCCCGTTTTATTGTTCTGGTGGGAAATTCTCGGGAAAAAAGGGGAGGCTTTTTCCACGTCTTCCCAGTCGTTTCCCTTGGGTTGGTCCTCACCTTTAGGTAGGGGGGTTTTAACGGGGTCAGCGTTCACGTTTGTCTTCCCCACTTCGGTTTTTTAAATTCTGGGTTTTTAAAAGGGTGGAAAGTCGGGATGCCCAAACTTTGTCTAAGGCCCCAAAGCCGTGGGGTTTATTGAGGTTGTTTGGGTTTTTGTTGTCCGTGTAAGGGTGAAGGGTTTTGTACCCGTGGGGTAATCTCTAAATTCCCGGGGTGAGGGCCCCCCCACACGAGTGCTAGTAGTTATAGTTGAACGAGCTTAGTTGTGGTCATTTTTTTTCCCCGTTTCCCCTCGGGTTTCCGGTGGGTAGGCAAAAAACCCTTTCTGGTTGTTTTGAACTTGCGAAGGCCCTGCCCCTGGCCTAAAAAACCCTTGCATCCGTGATGGGGGGGGGGAAAAAGAAATGGATGGTTTAATCGGGGTTTGGCCCAAAATTTGAAGGCGTTGCACAAGGTTTTTGGGGTTTGGAAACGCTTTTCTTGACGGTCGGGAAACTAAACAAAAAAGTCTTCGGTCATAGTGTTTCCCCGGGGAAAACCAAAAAGTAGTTCGGAAAGGGGTTCCGCTCTTGTGAAAAAGTGTGTATGAATCGGGGGTTTAATAGTGGCAAACCCAAGGAAACTTCTTACTTCCTTAACTTTTTTGGGGATTTCCCCCCAAATTTTTCCACAGCTGGGGGTTTCTGGGGGTCGGCTGTATTCCTTAAGCACTAAGGGACATGCCCCAAGTATTTTAATGTGGCTTGAGTAGGTGGAAATTAGGGGGTTTGATCTTGGGGCCATGGTTATCGGACCGGGAAACATTTTGGGGCCAATGCTTGATGTGGTCTTCTTTGGGTTTCCGGGGAATAAAAAATCACATGTCCAAAATGGCAGGACATTTTGGGAAATTTAAACCAAACCCCCCCCGAGGCATGTTCCTTAAGGCGGGAAAAGGGTGCGGGGGCGTTACAAAACCCGAATGGCTTGCTTTGTGAACTTTTTAGGGGTCCCTTTCGGTGTTTTTAAATGTGTTTCTCTCTGTCCTCGGGGGCCCAAATTGGTATTTGGGCCGTATCCATTTGGGGTTCAGTGTCGAGAAGTAGGCAGCGGTCCCCGGGATCAGCGTTTAGTTTCCCTCGATAGGGGAAGGGGGTAGGCATCTTTGTGGTGATCCCCTTTTAAATTTTCCTGAATCAACGCAAAAGCGTTGTTCCCATCCTTCTTTTTCACAAGGATTTTTAGGGGGGGCCCATGGACTTTGGTTTCTTGTATCCCCTTTGGTGTCCTTCTTTTCCCTTAATAAAGTTTTTTTCACCTGATGATAGCTGGAGGGGAAAATTGGCCCCGGTGTTTCCCCTTGTTTGGGGGATTATCGCCAGTGTTTATCTTGTGTTGAATGGGGTTTGGTTTTTTGCCAAAATTTCAAGAGAATTTTTTTAATGAAGCTTCATGGTGTTCTTAGCTAATTTGCGAAATCCCTTGACTTGCTCGAGGGGGGTTTTTAGAATCTCCAAAGCTGAGTTCATCCCACCCGAGAGTATGAGTGTTGTCGGAGGGCTTTTCAGGAAGCTCTAATTGCTTTGGTAAGCGGGTTGTCCCCTTCACTCAAGACATCCTCCGGATCGAGCGGTAGAGATGCGACAGTGGTTAAAATTGTGAAACCCCGTGGGGAGTCCCCTGGGTTTTTCAAAACGGTACGGGGAAAAATGACCATTCGAAAGTTACGTGTTTTTAGTGTTTTGACAAGAGGTCGGCCAAACAATTTCCAAAGGAAGTCAAGCAGAGCTTCGTAGTCGGCATTTCTAGTCCTGGGCGAATCGGGACCAGTTTAAAGGGTTTTTACTGTTGGCTGGTAAAACAATTTTAGAGGTTTTCTAGGCGGACCGGGAAATCTTTCCCATCATTAACAAATTTTATGTTGGCTACGGCGCTTTGATTTCTTCTGTACTGTTTTCCTATAGGGGGGGAAGCATGGGCAAAGGGAAAACCCTGTAAAAACATGTAAAACTTCAAATAAATACCCCGGGCGTGTTTTCATTCTAAAACTTTCAGGGAGTGGGTATCTCCTGAAACCCCGTAACTATTTTCCCCCTTGTCTATGCAATTTTTCGGTCAACCTTTTCGTACAGTAGGCTCCCAAATAGCTAGTTGTTCGATGGGTTGGCCATTTCCCCCAAAAAAATTTCAAAATTTGGGGTTTCCCAGCCCCGGCATAAACTTTAGGGGGGCCCCCCTGTTTCTCAAAAAAGTGTCGGGGCACCCGGGAGTTTTTGGAGCCCGTATTTTACAAGGGTTAAGGGTACTTGTATATCCGATGGTTACATGCGGACATGGGGGGGGAAAACCGTGGGGAAAACCCTTGCGGGTTCCCCTTTGGGCCCGTGGTTTTTACCTCCCGGGGGTGATGGCCCTGGACTCAGGGGTACCCTTTTAAATGGAGGGAAACGAAAACGGTGGTGTCCATGGGCGTCTACAGTTGCTACAGTTAAGGGCTTTCTCGTGAAGGGAAAAACTTTGGGCGGGGGCCTTTTCAGGGGGGTTTTGGCGGTTAAAGACCCGGCTTGGTGAGTTCCATTCTTTCTTTAAAAATGGGTCATGTGTGGATGGCCCTTTTTGGGGGGCCCCTTTTAAATCTTTTTGAACTTTTAGAGTGGGGTCAACAATTGGGCAAGGGTATCAGGTGTGACAGTTGTGGGTTTGCAGGGGTAGTGGTCTGTGCGGGTTGGGAAACTTGTACGGAAGAGGGGTAGATGGTGCAAAAATAGGGATTCCGCCCGCCAAAGGTTTGGGGGGGTTTTGAAAAAGGGGTTGTAGTTGGGACAAGAAGAGTCAGTCCCGGGTTACTCGCAATGCTAGAGCTTTGAAAACTAGAAAAGGGGTTTCTGGGATTCTGTGGGATTTAAAATTTCGTAGTTGACTTTGGGGCCATTTTTTGGGTCCAACCCCCTTTAAAGAAACGGGCCAGGGAAATTTTGCCCCTTTTTCAGCTGAAGGATCAATTGTGTCAAAATGTTGTTTGGGCCCCGTAGGGGCGGATTGAATGCTAAAAGGGTTAATTTCCCTGAGTTCACCCGCTTTTGTGTCTGTTGTTGAACTTAAGGCGGATTTTTTTTGGTTGATGTACCTCAAATTTTTTTTCAGGCGATCAAGGATTTTTTTTGGGCAGTGGGTTTTTTCAGTAGCGGCCATGAACAAAATTCTCTAAGCGGACCCCTTTGGTTGGCCCCAAAAGTAGCTGTTTCCGCTGAGCGGGGGGAAAAGGGGAAAAAGTTCGGGGCGGGGCGTTAATTTTTTCTCCCCTGAATCAGCTTGTGTGTGTGGGCTTCCCCCATGCTTGGGGATTAGAAGTTCCAAAAAAGAATGGGTTCTACCCATAGCAACGTAGGTGCCGGAAAGTTGTCAATAGGGAACAAATTGGTGGTTTCAGCAAATTAAAAAGGGTTTAAGTAGGGAAAGGGCTATTTGGGGCCGCAGAGTCATGGGTAATTGCTGTTTTGACAATTTTGGAAAGAATTGGTTTTACTGTCCTCCCCAAAAAGAGAGGAAAAAAAAAAAAGGGTGCCTGTCATTTAAAAAAAAAAATTAAAATTTTTCTTCCCCTTTTAAAAGGGGCTAGGGAGAGTACCCCGGGGACTTTTTGTGCAACGCTTTTTCCTGTTCGTGACGCCACGTTTTCCCTTTTTGGCATACTCGGAAAAACCCGGGGGGGGCCCCTTTAAAAAGGTTGTTGTAGGGGAAAGGGTGGGATGGCACGAGGGTTAAAATTTGGGGGCTTTTTTTCCCAAAGGGACCCGAGTAACCCCAAAAAATTTTTCGTTGTCCCCAGTCAAAAACACCAATCATAAAACGACAATGCCCCCGGGGTTTGGGGAAAAAATAGTGGGTGGGTAATTTCCCCAACACCCCAATAGTGATGAATAATCCAAACACCACCCCCACATAGTGATGAATTTAAAACCAAAAACACCAAAAACCCCCCCCACTAAATGGCTGAAATTTACCCCTACGTATTACCACCAAAAAAGTGACTGAATAATACGCCAAAACCCCTTAAAGAATTAAACCATTACATTTGCACACATATTTAAGAGGATTAATATTTCAGGCACAAATTTGTGATCCAAAGTGAGGGTTTTTCCGTAAGCGTTTTACATTTTCCCGGGTTTTTTCTCCATCTGGTTCACACCTTTATACTGATTTCTCCCGACCAAAACTCCCCTCCCTGCAGATTTTTGGGCAAAAAAAATTTAGAAACCCCCTCTTTTCCAGCAAACTTTTACTTAAAAAATAAAGTACCCCAAGTTAGGTTGGTGTATAGGTTCCCCCAAATTTGGCAGGTATATGATATTTGGTCCCCCAGGCAGATAGGTATACCCCGATATAGGTCCCCCCGGCCCGATAAGCTCCCCCCCACGCAGTATACAGCTCCCACGGCAATTTCTGGTACCCCCCAAAAAAAGTATACAGGGCAGGGTAGCTCTCCCCCCAAAGGGAGTATACAGCTCCCCACAGGCAATATACAGGTCCCTAAAAGCCCCGGTAAGAAAAGCCCCTCCCCACCCGCCCGTTTACAGATAGACTCCCCACCAGCCAGGGATACAGATAGCTCTCCCCCCCAAACCAGTATACAGATTTTTTTCTCCCCCCCCCAACCCCCCCCAACCAAAGTTTACAGATAGCTTTTCTCCAACAAATATTTCAGATAAAATCCCCCCCACCAACCAGGGATACAGATAAAATCTCCCCCCCCAACCGTAAACAGATAAATCTCCCCAAACCCGCCAGTATACAGATAAACTCTCCCACCAGCCGTATAAAAGATAGCTCTCCCAAAAGCCCGTAACGTTTGCTCTCCAACCCGCCAGTAAAACAGATAAACTCTCCCCCCCAGCCCGTTTAAAGATAGCTCTCCCACCAGCAAATATACGATAAAACTCTTTTCCACCCAACCCCGTTTTAAGGTTTGCTCTCTCCACCAACGTATACAGATAACTCTCCCCCCAACCAGTATACAGATAACTCTCCCACCAACCAATATAAAGATAAACCCCCCCACCCCAAACCCGTAAAACAGATAACTCTCCCACCAAACCCCGTATACAAAATAGTCTCCCCCCCAGCCCCGAAAAAGATAGCTTCCCCACCAGCCCCGTATACAGATAGCTCTCCCACCAGCCAGGTTACAGATAGCTCTCCCCCCCAGCCAGTATTTGTTAAACTCTCCCCAAAGCCCCCCCCGTAATTGCCAGCTTCCCCAAAAGCAGTATTTAGCCCGCCTCCCCCACAGGGAAATATATAGCCAGCTCCCCCAGCCTGTATATAGCCAGCTCCTCCAAACCTGTTATTTGGACGGCTCTAAACCCCCTATGCCAGTATATAGGGCCAAACTCTCCCCAAAAAGCCTGTATATAGCCAGCTCTCCCCCAACCCGCCTTTTATATAGCCCCGCTTTTCCCACCAGCCGTATATTGCCTGCACGCTCCCCGCCTGGATATAGCCCCGCACAAATCCCCCGATTTTATATAGCCTGCCCCACTCCCCCCCAAACCCGTTTTTTAAGGGGCCCGCTCACCCCCAGCCTGGGATTTAAACCTGCATGCTTCCCCCAGCCTGTATTAGCCTTTCATGCTCCCCCCCCTGTTTATTTGCCCGCCGCTCCCCCAGCCTGTATATAGCAAACTCCTCCAGCCTGTTATTGCCCGCCGCTCCTCCCGTCTGTATATAGCCCGTCCCCAGCCTGTTTATAGGGAGCTCCCCCAGCCTGTATATAGCAGTCCCCAGCCCGTAAAATTTGCCTGCTCGGGTCCCCCCGCCCTGTAATAGCCTGCACACCCCAACCCCCCCTGTATATAGCCTGCAGGGAAAACCCCCCGGGCCTTTTTATTTTAGCGTGCACGTCCCCCCGCCCGTAATAGCCTCCCCCTCCCCCAGCCCGTATATAGCCTGCACGTCCCCACTGAAAGTATATAGCCTGCCGCTCTCCACTGCCTGTATTTAGCCCGCACGTCCCCATGCTGTTTATAGGCCCCGCACAAATCCCCAGGTTTTTTATATGCAGCTCCCCCCGCCTGTATAAGCCTGCACGCTCCCCCCGCCCGTATATAAACCTGCAAACCTCCCCCGCCTTTTATATTGCCGTAAGCTCCCCCGGTTTTATATAGCCTGAAAGTCCCCCCCTGCCTGTATATAGGGCCCGCCGTCCCACTGCCTGTTTATAGACTGCCCCCCCGCCTTTTTTTAGCCTGCCCCCCAGCCTGTATATAGCCTGGCCCCGCCCTTCCCCCCGCCTGTAAATAGCCCGCATGCCCCCCAGGGCCCGTTTATAGCCTGCAAAGCTTTTTCCCCCCGCCTGTATTTTTTATAAACACAAAAGAAATTTAAAAAAGAAATTTTCTTACTCCGTCCCCCCCGCGCGCTCCTCTTCTATCTTTCTCCCCGCGCGGGGGGGCGGGTTTCCCCCCGTCAGCTCCTTTGGGACAAAAGCCCCATGACGGCTTGGGGCGCCCGAGGCAGGCAGCAGCGCGATTTAGGGGGAATTACACGCGTTTGGGTGTAAAATGACAAAATGGAAAGCCCTGCACCCCCCGCATGAGGGTCCGTTTGGGGGGTCCCCACTGCTGCTGTGTTAGGCCCGGGGCCCCCCGGGACGATTTTTTTTGACAAAGGACGCCCCGCTTTTAAATTTGGCGGCGTTTCCCGGGGGGACCGTGGGAGGAACCCCGCCCAGTGGCCCCCGCCTAGTATGCGTGCCAGGAGGGGGGGGAAAAGGCCCTGCGTGCCCCTTCCGGGGAGGGGTGCCATAGGTTCGCCCCCCTGCCATAGGCATTCATTATTCACGGCGGTATACGCCCTGAATAATTGACATGTCAACTTCTCCACAGCTCGGCGTTTTTGTTCCCAGCCCGGGGGGAGGAGGGTAAAAACTTAGTTCTCAAAGAGAACTGTGGGGTTAAGTAATTATTGGGGGTATCTTGCCCCATATTTAGCCGTACGCCGCAAAAAAAACGGGGGGAATTTTTCCCCCAAAAATTTTCCGTGGGAAAATAGCCTTAGGGTATATTTTACCGGCAAAAAATTTGGCACGCATTTTTGCCCCGTATTTTGTTCTTTAAAATGGCAAGATGCAGCCGCAATTTTGGAAACCTAAAATTCTCTTTGAGAAAAATATGGAATTTTCCCTTTTAAACCCTCGCCGTAAATATGATCTTTTTTGTACACGTGGGGAGATAAAATGACCCTGTCAAAATTTTCGCAGCGATTACGCACCAAAGGTGGGGGTTGAAAGGGCTTTGGGCAGGGGGGTAACGCCCCACCACCAACCCGTGCTTCTGGAGTAGGCTGGGTTTAGGCCCTCCCAAATTTACCCGGCCTATTGCGGCCCCACTCTGTACTTTCCAAAAATTAAGCCGAAAAATACCTTATTTCAGCAGTCCGTTACAGGGGGAAGGGCAGCTTTTTAAAGAATAAAAAGTATAGTTTAAAAATTTTATCCAAAGGGCTCTTACAATATTTGGAAGGGAAAAAATTGTAAAATAAAATTTAAAAATGAAAAAATACAAAAAATTTTGAAAAAAATTTTAGCCCCCGAAATTGTTTAACCCAAAAATGTATATAACCTTTTACTAAAAAAAAAACAACCAAAAACAGCAAAAGGGGGGGACAGTTTTTAAAAAATTTTATTTACCACTTTAAATTTTAAATGCATTTTGGACAAAAAAAAAATAAATATAAAAAAAGGGGATTGGGCATGAACTGGTTTTTAAATTTATAAAAAAAATGTTTTTTTTTTTCATATTTCTTGTGCTGAAAAATATAACATACTTTTTTAAAAACGGATAAGCCGAGCAACCCAAATTTTTCCACAAAAAACTGGGAAAAAAAAATTGGGCTTTTAAAACTTGGGGTGGAAAATGCAAACGGCAACTGGTAAATTTAAAAAATAAAAAGGATTCTAATAAAAAATTTCATAGGTAGGGTTTTAGGCAGGTTAAAGTCCCCCAAAAGGAGGTATATGTCCCCCAAATTTTTAAGTATTGGTAGGTTTTATGTCCCCCGTTGGCAAAGGGTTTAGGCAAGCATTATTCCCAATAGGCAGGTATAGGCAGGGTTTTTAAAAAAAATCAAAAATACAAAATACTCACCTCTCTCCCCCGCTCTCCAAGGGCTCCCTCTTCCCCGGAAAAGAAAGTTGTTGTCATCAGGGCAAGCAGGCAGAAAAGCGCCCTATGCCAGATACTCCGGAGGGCTGCCCCGTCTCTTTCGGGCCTTCCCGGGGTTTTTGCGGGGAAGGGGGTGCTGTTCTCTGCTCTGCAAAAGTATCTTCAATTTTATGCGCTCCCAAGGAGTTGTCGCATAAAAAAATGAAGAAAAGGGGTTTTTTTATCGCCGGCGCCCCGGGCCATGGCAAACCCGGACGCCCAACGGGGGGTTTTTAATTTTTTGCTGAGGAGGGTTTTTTAGCCCCTTTTGTTGCTCGAGAATTTTTGGTAAAAATGGGAAAAACAAAACCCGAAGGGAAGGTTTTTGTGTGGGGTAGAAATTAAAAAATTTTAAATGGCAAAAGCACCAAAAAAAAGCAAAAAAGGGGGCCAATTAAACCGTAAGGACGCGAAAGGGTTTTTTAAAAAATTAAAATTAAACCCAAAACTTTTGATGGGTAACATTCATTTTGTTTGAATTTTAGCAACTTTTGAAAACAAGGCACATTTACAGAAAACCCGCTTTCCAAAAAACTCCCCCATTTGCAAGATCAGTCCTGTTTTATAAATGTCAAACTATCTGTAGAATCCAGTAAACAACTGTATTACACCCTGCAAGCTTCTCTGCCGCTATTGCTCTATATAAATAAAAACGTATTGCTGGTGATAAGCACTGGGTGGGAAAGGGGGGACATCATGAAAAAGCCAAACCATTTAAATTTTAAAATTATGTGGGGTTGTTCTTCTTAAATTTCCCAAAAAAATTTAAGGAAAAAGCACACATTTTTCTAATTTTATATATTGTACTGCACCTGCCTTTCTTACAGAACCAGAGTGTTAGGAAACGACTGAAAAAAAACTTCCAAACTTAAAAGGGTGTTCCAAAAATTGTAACTGCTCATTAGTTGTTAAGGAGATGAAGAAATGCAGGGAAAAAACATACCTAGCAAACTCGCTTGTTCCAGCTGTGTGCTCAATCCCGACAAATGAAGTCACCTTTCGTTCTTCTCCGGACCCTACAGCCAATCACAGGCCACAGTGATCACATATCCAACAAGCCACTACCACAGCTTGTGTATAGTGACAATGACATCATCAGCCATGCCGCTAGAATGAGCAGGTCTATACGGACTTAACTTATGAGCAGTTAAAACTCTTGGAACACCCTTAGGTATAGTAGGGCTCCAAAGGCGCTTATTAGGTGGCTTATCATGACTCAGTATAACTTGGAGACTATGGAGCTAGAACACATTTGTATGCATAAAGCTTACACTTGTTAATATAGCTTCAGTATGCTAGAGTGACATCATCTTCATGCATGGATATCTTCAAACATGGCGGCACCTTCATATTCTCTAGTGTTGAATTGGGCCTAGAAGATAGAACCCTCTCTGTCATTCATGATGATTCATAACAATTGTTAAGCATTACTTCCTCATGACTTTAAATGGGCATATAACTAGGGGTAAAGGCATAAAACAGATAAACAAATATTGCTATGGGGTTCCCAATCTTATTGGAAAACTTTTGCAATTTCTTATATACTTATATAAAAAGTGTCAGTGTTGCCAGAAGCATCCAATTAAATGTAATCTTCAATATTTGAAAATTAAAAAGATGATCTGATGGTTACTACAGGCAACACTAGCACTGATCGACATGTCAATTCTTTAAACGTATTTGTTTAACGCAGTGCAAAAAAGTACGTAAAACACATAGGGCCACATGTATGATAACTTTTTAGGTCTAAAACTCACTTTTCAGCCCATAGTAACCCATGGGCAAAACAGTGAGTTTTAGACCTAAAAAGTTTTCATACATGTGGCCCATATTGTCTGAATGAAGATACGGATTTTACATTGAAATCAATGTAATCACACTTGAACATTGTTGAATATTATTATTATTGTTATTATTTATTTTAAAGCGCCATTGAATCGAGGGGGCTGTGCATTCGAGGGGGTTACATACATTACATAAGTCAACCGAGTACAATAATAAGTGATTAATGACAATTGTTACGACAGAGGGTGAGAGGACCCTACCTGCGAGGGCTTACAATCCACAAGGAGGGGGAAAGAGACAGGAGGTGAGGGGCAGACATGTTTGTGGAGGATGTAGTGACAGCAAGGTTAGTGTAGGTTATAGACAAGCCTGAAGAAATGGGTTTTCAGGTTGCTTTTGAAGCTGGTGAAAGTGGAGGAGAGTCTGATGTGTTGGGGCAGTGAGTTCCAGAATATGTATTGGGGTTTGTTTTTCCCAAATACATATTTAACAAACAGCGTGTGAACATACCCTAAGTTCTTCTGAACAAAATTTGTAAAACCATGCATCAATGACCCGGATTTTTGCACATGGGGCACAATCAGGCTGGAACAGGAAAATCCAGGCTATGTTTAAACTGAGTTGGAAGCATACATTTGTGTAAAAAGTCTTTGAATGCTGTAGCAGTCACACTGCACCTCAGTGGGAGCATGGGAGCATAGCTCAAACCCTTAAAAAAGTCTCATCCCATTATCCTTTCTCGCCGAGTTTTCTGCAGCAAGCACCTTGCATTTTGGTAGGTATCATTCTCTGGGCAGCCACCAATTGATTAATGGGACACTTATTGCTGATAGCACTTGAAAGCAATGTAAAACACACAGCACATTGTTAGTTGCGTGTTTGGGTTTGTTTAGGGTCTGAAACATGTATCCAAACACGCATCTAAACACGGATCCAAAATCGGATCCAACATGCCATGTGAACATACACTTACTCCTCTTAGGCTAAAGCTGGCCAGAAATAAGGACCATCAAGCAATCCTGTCACTGCTGTGCTATAAGAGCTCACAGACGGGAAGTCAAAGAGAGTAATGTACTTAGGGGAACTTTACGAAATTAAATAAAAAAAACTACCCAATTCATATAATAGTCCCATACTGCTTGTCAATACGTGAAAAGAAAAATTTGGATGGTAGTGTCTCTTTAATCAATCCAGAAAACATGTCTCCACTGCTCCAGAGTCTATTGGCCAAAAGCTTTATACTATTCAGACTAACACATGGCAGAAACCAGGCTTGGAGTGGCCCACATGGGAGCAGGGCAAACTCCCAGCTGGCCCCTGAACATGGCAGGCTTTGGGGGGCTTTTCAGAGCATAAGGCAGAAAAAGAGAGGAATGTGCAGTCATTTACAGTAGCTGTTGGGTGGGCCCCAAGAACCAACTCCATCAATGGGCTCCAAGAATTATCTCCACTGGTGGGCCTCAAGAATCAACTCCACTGGGGGACCCACTTCACTAATGGGCCTCAAGAATAAAATCCACTGCTGGGCCCAAATAATCAACTTTAATGGTGGGCCCCAAGAATCAACTCCACTGTTGGGCCTTAAGAATCACTTCCACTGTTGGGTCCCAAGAACCAACTCCACTGGTGGGCCTCAAGAATCAGCTCCACTGCTGGGCTCCAAGAATCCACTCCACTGCTGGGCCCCAATAATCAACTTCACTGGTGGGCCCCAATCATCAACTCCACTGGTGGGCCTCAATCATCAACTCCACCAGTGGGCCCCAATCATCAACTTAACTGTTGGTCCTCAAAATCGCCCCCGGTGGGCCCCCCCGGATTAACTCCAGTGGTTTGGGGGGCAAAAATCAACCCCCTGGC
>JAODAL010065254.1:0-18318 GCA_025379985.1 Phyllomedusa bahiana | reverse complement strand
TTGGGTTTTGGACCCCTCCAAAGCACACCCCTTTGAATAATTTTTTGGGTTTTTTATCCCCCCCAACAGGTTGGGCCCCAGAAATGGGGCCCCAGGGGTTTTCCCCCGGGCCCCCTACCCCTTGGGGTGCAGTAGCAGGGGGGACCCCCTGGGGGGGGGGGCATTCCCCCCGCCTTGGGTGCAGTCAGCATGTGGGCCCCTGGATTGTGGTGTTGGCTCTATGGCCCCTCCTGTTGGGTGCAGTCAGCTGTGGGCCCTGGAGGGGGGTTGTGTTTGCTCTATGGTCCCTCCAGCAGCTGTAGGCAGTCAGCATGTGGGGCCCCCGGGGGGTGGTGTGCTCTATGGTTCCTCACCCAGCTGTGGGTCAGTCAGCATGTGGGCCCCGGGATGGTGGTGTTGGCTCTTGGCCCTCCAGCAGCTGTGGTGCAGTCGCATGTGGGCCCTGGAGGGTGTTGTTTGCTTAGGGCCCCCCTGCAGCTTGGGTTTGCAGCCCGGCTCCAGATACCGGTGACAGGACCTTATGGAGTCACTCTGCACCCATCTAGCTGCTGGCCGGGCTGCACATGCCAAGCTCTCTGGATATTTTAGCTGCTGGTAGATATAGACCCAAAACACAGCCCCCATATACATAACCCCCCGGTAAATACAGTCTGGTATTCTTTGACACTCAAAAGAGAGCACTACTGCAGTAAATATAGCCCCATAAAAACAGCCCCCAGTATATGCAGCCCCCCCCCCAATAAAAAACCCCCCAAATTTACACACACCCTCAGGTAAACAACCCCATAAACACAGCCCCAATATATACGGCCCCATATACAGATCCCCTGAAATACACATCTCCCTGATATACACAACCCATATACACAGTCCCCCGGTATATACAGCCCCCTAATATAGACAGCCTCATATACAAAGTCCCTGGTATATACAGCCCCATATACACAGCCCTCGGTATATACAGCCCCCAAGTATACACATCCCCCTGGTATATATAGCCCCTTAAGGCACAGGCCCGTGTTCACAGCCTCCATATTTAGTCCCATATACATAGCTCCATTTATATTTAGTGCTGTATACATAGCACCTGGTATATACAGCCCCATATAAACAGCCCGCCGACATATACAGCCCCGATAAACACAGCCTTGATATATACAGCTCCGTGTACATAGCTCCCGGTATACACATCCCATTTTACTCCCCACTTATAACAGCCCCAGAAATACAAACCCAAAACCACACTCTCTGTATACACACCCTTATATCCCACCCCCAAGTATACACAGCCCCCTGGTTTATTTAGCCCCCGATATACACAGCTCCCCCCCCCCCGGCATATACAGCTCCATATATCTTTAGCCCCTGTGTATACAGCCTCCAGTATATACAGCTCAGCATAAGGGTCCCGAGTATACACAGCCCCCTGGCATGTACAGCCCTGTATATACAGTACCATATATCTTCAGCCCCCTCCCCCCCATGTATACAGCCTCCAATATATACAGCTCAGCATAAGCACTCTGTATATACAGCCCCAAATATCTTCAGCCACCTCATGTACACAGCCCCCAGTATATACAGCCCCCTGGTATATATAACCCTGATATACACAACCCCCTGGCATATACAGCCCTATATATCTTTCAGCCACCTCGTGTATACACATAGTTGGCAACTTTTGAAATTGAAAAAGCAGGAGACAGTAGTGGGCGGCACGCCAAGCGCGCCGCGTCAAAAATTTGCATGACCACGCCCATCTTGTCGGTGTGCCACGCCCTTCAAAAAGCCACACCCACTCCACCTAACTGCAAAAACGGCTTGGAAGAAACCAGGTAGATGCCCTATAAGCCGGTAGTAGCCCCCCATAACCAGGTAGGCCCCTTACAGGCAGGGAGATGGCCCCCCTTTTAGCCAAGTAATGCCCCCTCTGTAGCCAAGTAGATGCCCCCTCTGCAGCCAGGTAGAGCCCAAAATTTTTAGCCAGGAATATGCCCCTTTGTTAGCCAGGTAGATGCCCCTTTGTTAGCCAGGTAGTGCCCCCTTTTTTAGCCAGGGAGATGCCCCCTTTGTTGCCAGGTAATGCCCCCTTTGTTAGCCAGGTAGATTCCCCCATTGTTAGCCAGGTAAAATGACCCCATTGTTAGCCAGGTAGTGCCCCCTTGTTAGCCAGTAGTACCCCCATTGTAAGCCAGGTAGTGCCCCCTCTGTTGCCACTAGAGCCCCCATTGTTAGCTAGGTAGTGCCCTCTCTCTTGCCAGGTAGTGCCCCCATTATTAGTCAGGTAGTGCCCCCATTGTAGTCAGGGAGATGCCCCCTTTGTTGTCAGGTAGTTGCCCCCTCTGTTGCCAGGTAGTGCCCCCTTTGTTGTCGGGTAGTGCCCCCTTATTGACCGGGTAGATGCCCCCTCTGTTTTTGCCCCAAAGGTAGATCCCCCCCATTAACCAGGTAATGCCCCCTCTTTGCCGGTAGCCCCCCCCCTTTGTTTCCCAGGTGGGGTTGCCCCCTTTTTGTTTTTTTCCAGGTAGTGCCCCCATTGTACCGGGTAGATCCCCCCTTTGCCGGGTTAAAAGGGGAAATTGCCCCCCTTGGCCAGTAGGCCCCCTCTGTTCCCGGGAGATGCCCCATTGTAGCCGGTAATGCCCCCTCTGTTGCCGGTAGTGCCCCTCTTTGCCGGAAGATGCCCAATTTGTACCAGGAAATGCCCTTCTTTTCCAGGGAGTGCCCCTCTTTCCAGGTATGCCCCCATTGTAGCCAGTAGATGCCCCCTTTGCCATATTTGCCCCAAATTGGACTAGACCCCCCTTATAGCTAATAAAAATAAAATAAAAAAACACTCACCGCCCGGGCTCCGCAGCTCCAGACCCCTCCGATCTCTTCGGGGTCGCAGGGATGATTGCACCCCGCGCGTCTTTCCCCTCCCCTGACTGTAGTACGGCGCCACCGCCGGTACATACGGGGGGAGAGGGAGGAGGGGAGGATCCCTCCTGCCTCCTCCCACAGGAACTCCGGCTTTGAAGCGGGTAAAGCGGCCCAAAAAACCCGCCTGTGGAAGGGGCCCGGGGCGGCGCCAATACGCACCAACGCTACTCGGGGCCGCGTCTTTTAAAAAGCCCCCGCTGCCTGCGGGCGGGGGGTTTTTTCCCCAAACTCGCCGGGATGGCGGGGGGCCCAAATAGCGGGACCCCCCCGCCCACCAAAAACGGGAGAGTTGGCAAGTATATGTATACAGCTCCCAGTATATACAGCCCCCTGGTATATATAACCACGATATACACAACCCCCTGGTATATACAGCCCTATAACTTCACCCCCCCGTATACACCCCCCCCAGTTCACAGCCCCCCGGCATATACAGCCCTGTATATCTTCATCCCCGGAAAAAACCCCCAGAATACCTCAGCAAAGGCTTTCCCCCATATACAGTCCCCCCATGTATACACTGACCCTGTATCTCCAGCCCCCTTTTAAAACAGTCTTTTTTACCCCCGTGTCGCAGGGGGGAGGGCCCCAGGAATGCACCTTCTCCTGCCCCCCATTGTGGCTGCCCCCTCCTCCGCCGTGTGTGTCGGGCCCTCCGCCTATAGGAGCCGCTGTGGGTGTGAGTGTCCCGGCCCAAACACTGTGCAGGAGCTGGAAGTTCCAGGGGGACGGAGGGGAGAAAAGTTCGCAGGTACCGGGGCCTAATAACGGGGGGGGTTGTGTAAAAAGGAAAAAAGGGTGTGTTAAGAGGGGCTGGTGTATAAGGGGCTGTTATAAAGGGGCTGTGTGTATAGAGGGGGTGTGTTATAAGGGCTTGTATATAAGGGGGCGTGTGTAAGAGGGTTGGGGTATAGAGGGGTGTTAAAAAGAGGGGTGTGTAAAAGGGGCTGTGTTTTTCTTTATATAGGGGGCTGTGTTTAAAAGGGGCTGGGTTTAAAAAATGTTTTGGGGGGCTTTAATTTGGGGGGTGTAAAGGGGGGGTTGGGGTAAAAGGCTTTAAAAGACAAGTAATTTGAATTAAAAATTTTGGTAATAAGATTGGATAGGGACTTGCATTAGGATGGTTTGTAATAGGGTTTTCTTGTAAATAGAAGGGCCCGGTAAAATAGGGGTCCCGCCCTTTAATGATGGGGATCCATAGGAGCTTGCCTTTGTATAGGGTATATAGAGTGCAAAATTTTAGGGATTTACAGGGAGTAAGGGGTCTGTATAAGGTATATAAATGCTGTTTAAAGGGGGGCTTATGTGTAAAAAAGAGGCGTTTTAAAGGGGGTTTTCACTGTATGTGTAAGGGGATATAAAAGGCTAATAAAGGTTTTATAGAGTCAATTTTTATGATGGAAGGGAAAAATAAGGGGATATATAGGGGTCTCCTCTGTATAATAATAAGGGGGCTGCTTTTTGTATAAGAAAATAGGGGGGCGCCCCTGAAGAGTAAAATATGGGGGGGGTTGCCTCTGTAAAGAGTATATATAGGGATATGCCGCTGTATTTATATAGGGGGTTTTCCCGTAAAATTTATAAGGGGGTCTGCCTCTGAAAGGGTATATAAGGGCCCCTTATAGGTAAAAGGGGTCTGACTGTATAGTATATAAAGGGGCTGCCTTTGTATGGGAAAAATAGGGGGCTTCCTGTAAATATATATAGGGGGCTGCCTCTTTAAGGGGGAAAATAGGGTTCTCCCCTGTAAAAGGGGTTATATAGGGTCTGCCTCTGTATGGGGTATATATAGGGGGTCTGCCTCTGTATAGGGTATATTAAGGGGGCTGCTCTTTAAAGGGTATATAAGGGGGCCTCATTTGTAAGGGAAATAAAGGGGTCGAAAGGGGATATTGGGGCCCATTATTAAGGGTCTGCCTCTGACGGGGAAAATAGGGGGGTCTGCCTCGTATAAGGTTTTACATGCATAGGGTTTTTAAAACTTTTTCTGCTTCTTTAGGGATGAGAGTCCCTCCCTGCAGATTGTGTAGGGGCAGTGAAGGGGGCACAGGGTGCGGGGACTGGGACCATTCCCGGGGGCCCCACAGGAGCCCCTGCACATCTATCCCGCCCAGGGACTTTCACCACAGGGGAAAGGTGACCACAGTGACAGGAGGAGCAGCAGGAGGTCCTTATATCCAGTCCATGTCCTGCCCCAGGTGTGAGGAGGGGCGCTGATACTACTACTCCCATCGTGCTCTGTCTCCACAGGTTTCCAGCCGTTGTGACCCCGGAGATGTCCACCTCCAGCTACTGGGTGACCGAGAACGGCAGCCCCACCGACCGGGACAACGTGTTCATCGAGCGGGTGCGGACCTACAGCCCCATCACCAAGGCCGTCCATGTGCTGGACAACTCGGCGCCGCTGTCCCCCCGCTCCCCGGGCCCCGGAGCGCAGGCGGTGATGTGGGCCCCGGAGCAGCCACACCAGCAGATCACCCAGCTGCAGGTGAGTGCGACCCCAGAGCTGCTGGGAGTGGTAGTCCTTATAGACCCCCCTGAGCTGCTGGGAGTGGTAGTCCTTATAGATCCCCCAGAGCTGCTGGGAGTGGTAGTCCTTATAGACCCCCCAGAGCTGCTGGGAGCGGTAGTCCTTATAGACCCCCCAGAGCAGCTGGGAGTGGTAGTCCTTATAGACCCCCAGAGCTGCTGGGAATGGTAGTCCTTATAGACCCCCCAGAGCTGCTGGGAATGGTAGTCCTTATAGACCCCCCAGAGCTGCTGGGAATGGTAGTCCTTATAGACCCCCAGAGCTGCTGGGAGTGGTAGTCCTTATAGACCCCCCAGAGCTGCTGGGAGTGGTAGTCCTTATAGACCCCCCTGAGCTGCTGGGAGTGGTAGTCCTTATAGACCCCCCCTGAGCTGCTGGGAGTGGTAGTCCTTATAGACCCCCCAGAGCTGCTGGGAGTGGTAGTCCTTATAGACCCCCCAGAGCTGCTGGGAGTGGTAGTCCTTATAGACCCCCAGAGCTGCTGGGAGTGGTAGTCCTTATAGACCCCCTGAGCTGCTGGGAATGGAAAGTCCTTATAGACCCCCCAGAGCTGCTGGGAATGGTAGTCCTTATAGACCCCCCAGAGTTGCTGGGAGTGGTAGTCCTTATAGACCACCCAGAGCTGCTGGGAGTGGTAGTCCTTATAGACCCCCCTGAGCTGTGGCTCCTCTGCCCGGGGGACACATCCGATCATGGGGCAGCGCCTGCATCTTGTGCGTCCTGATCCTCCTGGTTCATGGAGAGCGGAGCTGTAGTAGAGGCCGACACTCGGGGCTGTTCTGCCTCAGCCGTGGTCTGCGCACCCAGGCTCGTTTAGGTTCTTGCAGAGCTGTGATATCTGCCGGGCCCAACGTCTTGGGGTTTTCGGGATTCCTCGCCCTCTGCGCCACACCCTATGTCAGCGACACCGCCAATTACCCTGCCCTGCCCGGAGGATCCCCCGCCCGGCTCCGCGCCTGCTCTGCTGAGGGGAGAGGGGCCACAGCTCAGGGGGGCCCCATTATATGTGGATACAGTGTATAGCACTCCATTACTACTGTGTTATCTGTGGTGTTACATAGGACTGCAGGTGACATCTACTCCATTATCTGTAGTCAGAGTGTAATCACTGAGTTAACTGTGGTGTTACATAGGACTGCAGGGGACATCTACTCCATTATCTGTACTCAGAGAATTATCACTGTCTTATCTGTGGTGTTACATAGGACTGCAGGTGTCCTCTACATTATCTATACTTAGTTATCACTGTGGTGTTACATAGGACTGCAGATTACATCTACTACATTATATATACTCAGAGTTATCACTGTGTTTTCTGTGGTGTTACACAGGGCTGCAGGTGACATCTACCACATTATCTGTACACAGAGAGTTATCACTGTGTTATCTGTGGTGTTACATAGGACTGCAGATGACATCTACTACATTATCTGTACTCAGAGAGTTATCACTGTGTTACCTGTGGTGTTACATAGGACTGCAGGTGACATCTACTACATTATCTGTACTCAGAGAGTTATCACTGTGTTACCTGTGGTGTTACATAGGACTGCAGGTGACATCTACATTATCTGTACTTAGAGAGTTATCTGTGGTGTTACATAGGACTGCAGATGACATCTACTACATTATCTGTACTCAGATAGTTATCACTGTGTTATCTGTGGTGTTACATAGGACTGCAGGGGACATCTACATTATCTGTACTTAGAGAGTTATCTGTGATGTTACATAGGACTGCAGGTGACATCTACTATTCTAAATTTGTAAACTGAACCCTGCTACATCTGTGCCCACAAGCTGTACACTCAGTATGTAGCTGCACTGTGTATTGTGACTTGCTGTCTGGACTCCCTTGGTGTTACCCTTGTGGTGTAATTTTTTGTGCTGTTTGCTCTTGTTTTGTGCTCCGTATATTTTCTGTCGCTCTTCTCTTCATGTAATTTTATGCATTGAATGCATGCCTGCAATATTACCTGCTGCCACTAGATGGCTCTGTAGTATCATAGACAGAGCAGGCTATAGCAAGGGCTGCAAACAGGAAGGGAGTCAGTGTGTGGCTGAGGCCACATTGAAAGCAGAGTTTCCCTGGACTGAGTGAAGCAAAGAACGAGGGTGGAGGGGTCCACAAATAAAGGGCCCGAGACAGGGGCGATTGTGGAAGCCCATAATTTAGCTTTGGTGAGATGCAGATGAGGGGATGGAGATCATGGAGTAGGAGCAAGCAGATGGGGGGCAGCCAAGTGATATCGGGGTGATTTCTGGACCTTAGTTGGGGGCAAAGATAATGGATTCATACGAGATGATACTCCGCTAAATGGGTGTAAGAGATGTTTTGACAACTGAGGAAAGTCATGCGCTGACAGCGGGGCCCATATATCCATAGACATTGCAAGTGGGGCCCCGGAGATTTCATAGAAAGCATAGAGTCTGGCTTTATGGGAGTCCAGAACCTTCTCTGCCCAGTCCAGCAGTGCCGTCACAGCAGAACTCCTGTCAATTTTGTTTTAAAAAAAGGGGGTCTGCTGATGTGGTAAGGGGCGGAGGGGCCAGTCCCACCCCCCCCCCCCCCTGTCTCAGACCCCTTTTTGTGGACCCTAGTTCCCCGTGACGGTGTCTTGGCCGCTCTGGTTCTGTAGTGCGGGAGGGAGCGGACCTCTTACTGGAGGCATCAATGGGACTTGGACGGTGTCGGCCATGAAGTTTTCCGGGACCACAAGTGTGGACGGTGTGTGGACACCTGCAGCACGATGGTCGGGGGAGGGTCCCTGGAGACTCGAGAAGCTGGTGCTGCCCCACATAATGGGCCTGATTTATCATGACCCTAGGCAGCGCCTATCTATGGCTATCTATGACCAAAATACCCACACCCACTTGACTTCCCCTTACCAAGAAGACAGGACAGGGGTTGGATAAAATTTGGCCACAGCACCCCATTTTATTTAAAAACAAGTAACGAAAATCTTACAAACCATGGGTATTGAAAAAACCCCCAATACCTTTTTTTTTATAACCCCTTCCACCAAAAGCCTATCTGACACTACCTAACTAAAACTTGGGCTGAGGTCCTTGGAGCTTGATTTCCCAACCAACCCATGGTCTGGCGAAAACTCCCCCCCTTCTCCTCACCCATTGCCCCACCCGAAAACCCCCCCGGCTTCAGGGCACCAAAAGCCACCTCGGGCGGCTAACCATTTTGCGCCTCAAGGACTCTCCCCTGGGGGCCCCAACCTTCCCAGCCTGGCACTCAACCCTGGGAGCCAAGCGGAGCCTGCTCCCCCACTAATTTTTTCCACCCCCAAGGGCCCCCCAAAACCCCCATATTGCCCGTGACCCCCTTAGGGGCGCGACCCCCCCCCACCAGCCCCAAGGCTCTCTAAAATCCCTCCCGAATGTCAAATAGCCACAGATCCAGCCCCGATGGCGTTAAGGTGAAACCATCCTGACCCCCAAAATCCCCCCCCTGTCCCCCGCCCAGCTTCCACAAACCCCCCAATTCAATCCCCAAATGAAGCTAAGCCCTATTCCCCTTTGATTCTTGCCCGGTTGATGCCTGGGAGGATTCCGCTGCCCCCCTGCCCACCTGGCACTATATCGGACCAAACCGTGTATCCTAGGGTACATGACCCAACCGTAATAAGTATGGCATATCCCTGATCACCCCCGTAAAGGTCGCATCCCCATGTCATTACCCCAATGGGGAAGACCACAAATGGGGCGGCCCGGGTCCCACCTATAGACTTTGAAAGCCCAACAGGACTTGCTCCAAACCACCCCCTTGCCAATCCATGTAACTTTGCGCCTCTTCGGGGGGATCCCAAGCTGACGACCACTCATCCGCAGGCCCGCCTCTGGGCCCCCAATGTGCGAATAATGTCCTTTTAGACCCAAACCCGGGAAACCCCTGTAATGAAAAAAATACAGAACACAAAATTCCTAAGGGGAACCCACACACTCCCCCCCCCACTAATTACTTTCTTTTTCTCAAGCCAACAACCCCCCCCCCCCCCCTTTCTTACAACTGTAAGGTGAGGTGGGATTTAAACCCAAACGAGGGGTTTCCCCTCGGCCATCTGTCGCACTCCCGCCGCCCCCAACCCCAAACTTGCCGCTTCTGGGGCGGCACCAATCCGAAGGAGTGTGGCGCAAATTGGGGAAACCCAAACCCCAAATCCCCTAAGCAGCGTCAAAAACACCGCTGGGAATGGAACCGGGATGGGAAGCCCAAAACCCGCAGAACCAGCAAAGAGCCGGGCCCCCCCCCCCCCCCCCCCCCCCGCCGTGTTAATAAAATTTTAAAAAAAAATAAACCCGGGCAATGAGGGCTTACCACTGCTCCCAGGCGCACCTTTTCCCTGGGCCCCTTCTATCAGTCTTTGACCTAGGGAACAAATTTAAGGGACCCCCCGTATGCAGATCAACATCCTCTGGGGAAAACCCCCCAGCCACCTTTTTGCTCGGACAAAGGGT
Organism: Phyllomedusa bahiana; assembly: GCA_025379985.1. Taxonomy (NCBI): domain Eukaryota; kingdom Metazoa; phylum Chordata; class Amphibia; order Anura; family Hylidae; genus Phyllomedusa; species Phyllomedusa bahiana. The sequence continues at coordinate 8,396 of JAODAL010065254.1, read as the reverse complement.
TTCCCCCCAACCTGAGAGCCCCGAAAAACCCCGGGGAAAATGCGGGGCGAAAAAACAAAACCCTCAAAACCCGACGAGCAGTATCCACGCTTCTCCCCAAAGTTTTCCAAACAGTTAAACACAAGGGCCCTTTGCCTATCAACCGGAAGATTCCGTCTATAACCTTTTTAAAGCCTGTTGCACCCCAAATTTTTTGTACATCATCAAGCCCCGCCCTTTAAAACCAAACGCCAAAGCCGATATAAAGCGCGACCCCTTTGGAGACCGACCCCCCTTCATTGGCTGCATCCCCCAATGCAGCTAAAAAGCGCCGCCGCCATTCCTTGTCGTGCAAGAGGGCCCACTACCTAACCACGTTCCCAAAGTCCACGATGGGCTAAGCACCCAGGTTCCTTTCGTAGTGATGCTCGGACCACCGGTTTGGGGAATCGAAACCAAGGTCCACAGTTCCCGGGGCACCCACTCCCATTTCCCCCGCCTCCGGAGCCAGTTCCCAAAAAGCGCCCCCCAACTGGAAACGAGAAAAAAGCTTGGGCCTTGTCATTCTTTCCCCGGGGAAGGCGTGCCACCCCCACATGTTCAACCCCAAACCCAATATAACCGCCCAATAAACAAAGGAGGGGGAGAGAGGCGATAAAGAATTTAATCCCTGCCCACACCATGTTATCGCAATTAAAAACGAATCTTCTATCCCTGAACTGCCCCCCCCAATTTTCCCACGCCATACTAGGGAAAGTTCCAAAAGAGTCAGTTTCCTCCCCAGCCCCGCCTGCCCCCAAGACCCGGGAAAAAGCCCCGCACATCAACCCCCCGGCAGTAAGCTCCAAACCCCCAAACCACCCCCCGCCGCTCAGAAAAAAACCTCCAAATCCGCTTTGGGAGATGCCCTATCCAAAATAATGGACCGCCCGTTAACCGTTTCAAAAAGGAAACCCCACCCTCAGACCTGTTTCTCCCTCCGGACCCCCGGATAAAAATGGTGGGGGGCCTTAATCCCCCCGTACCCCCCCAACCGCCGAGAAAATACCCTCCCCATGGGCATAATGCGGCAGGCAAAATTATTTCCCCAAAGGGACTGAAACCCCTAACATCACCTTCTTGCTTCCCTATCTTCCTTCCCCCCCCTCATATCCTCCCCCCTTGCCCTCTGGCAAGGTAATTCCATGAGCAAGGAAAATCAATCCTAATGCCCAAGAAATTAATCGATTGGGGCCCTCGGTTTTTTCGGGGGCCAAAGGCCCCCCCAAATCCCCCGCCACCCATTGCATTGTGCCAACAGCAAAACCCGTATCCCTCTAGTCCGCGGGGCCAATGCATAAAAAATCACCCGTAGGGGATGATCGGGGGCACCCCCGACACGTCCCTTACCCCTACTCCAAAAAAAACTAAATCTTCAAAGTAAAGAGATATTGAACCCCACGGCGACCCGATCTCGTAAAACCCCCCCTTCCCCAAAGAACCTAATAAACGCAAAACTACCCGGAGGCACCGGAAAACACCAAAGGGGGCGGTTTAAATACCGTCTTGGCCATGGAGCCCCGCGGCCATACTTTAACCCGCGAGCGCGTGTCAAAAGAAGTATAGCCCCACCAAACGATTGGGGGTAAAATTGCCGTGTTGACTGTAGCCAGGAAAAGTGATGAGGGTAAACCCTAATTTATTGGGTTCCTTCTTTGGGACCCCCCCCCAAAGGAGAGACCACCAGGTCAGGAATTTGGCAAGGACCCAAAGGGGGGGCCTGCCATCCTGCCAATGCAACCCCCTTGCCAACTTAAGAACCACCCCCGGGAACCTGCGCCTTAAAATTTTTTGAGAGAAAGGGATACATGAGTAGGCGACGGGATAAAAAACCCTGCTAAACCCCTTCTCAAATGCCCCCGCTGCCGACCGATTGGGTACCTTTTTAGGTACGGTGCCATCGGAGGATGTTCCCCGGAGTCGCTCCCCTGAGAAGCACTAGCTCCTCTTCCCCTTCCCTTTCACATCACCGCGACGCCCCAGGGGATCTGCGTGCCCCGGGAGCAGACATCTTAAGCGGCATCCTGCCCCCAAACCCGACAGGGGTTGTATTAAATTGCCACAATACCGGCCAAAACCCCCCCGGGGAACTGCCCCCAAACGACCCAGTCCCCCCCTGCTGCCAGACCCAAACCAGGTCCACCCGAAAGGCTGACCCTAACGGTGGGGCCCCAAACTCGCAACCCAACCGATGTCCTTTTGATCCACCCGGGTTGGGTGCACCCCCCTTTTCGCTGACGAAATTGTTCTCGTTGCGAACCAAACCTGGCCCCCGTAAACTCTCTCGCTTCCCTATTTTAGTCCATAAGCAAAACAATGCCGACAGTTTCCCCGGGGTTTTTTTCCAATGCGCTCGCCAAAATGGCGAACGCCTGGGCCAATTTGCAAAAGGTTTCAATCAACCGCCCCTCCCCTTCTCCTCCCCCTCTTTTTACTTTCATCCCTTTTCCTTTTGCTAGATTAAATTTTTCAAGAGGGAGGAGGGAAAAGATCTCGACGTATTCTTGCCCTATCTTTTCCTTAACCTCCCTTTTTTAGATGTGCACCCCAACGGGCCCTCAAAAAAATACATAGACTTCCCCTTTTGCTTTATACTAAACGAACCCTATCCAGGAATCCTGTTTCGGTCTGCACCAAACAGTCACCCCTTTTCCCTGTTACACCCCCCCCAACTACTAGCCCCCATCGGAGAGGGAGTGGACCCCCAAAGAGGGCCCGCCGAACCCCATCCGATACCGGGGAGGGGCCCAGGGGCCCCCCTCGACCCGGAAACCCCACCAATAAATCTCTCAAGCTGCCCCCCCAATTCTGCCACACGGAACCCCCCCCCCCCCCCTCGGGGCCCCTCCTCACCGAAACCCGTGACAACACCCCGACGGTGAAAAAACACAAGAAGACGACTACCAGGCTGCCGGGAGCTTGTTCTGCCAGCCGCGTGCCCCCACCCTGAAGACGGTCGCCTGGTCTTGGGCGTTGCTGAACCCCCCTGCATGCCAACCTCAAGGCCGTGACTCCGGGCAAGATCACCCCCGAGAAGCCCCCTCACCCAATCCCCGGTGGAGGGCCCCCCCTGGACCCCCCAAATGATATCCGGACCATGACTCCCGACCCGGGCCGAACACCAGTCTTCGGCGCCCCCGGGTGGGGGCGCAACGCACCAACTGCAGCGAAGCTTCCCCGTCCTCTTCCCGCCGCGATCCTGGGGGGGCCCCCCGACCGGATCTTCGCCAGGGGCCCCGTGCTGAGTCCACTGACCGTGACAGGACCTAGCGACGCCACCCCAGAGAGGGGCACCCCCTGTGCGCTCCGCTGGTCCACCGCTTAACTGGATTCCCCCAGGCCGAGCCGCGCGAAACCGCCCAGACGAACGGCGGTCCGGCTGAAGGGTCCCGGAGGGGCTCCACGGCGGTGCGCGGCCCGGGGGGTTCCTAGGGCTAAGGGGCTCCGGAGGGGGAGTCCGGGCCTAGTGAAGCCCCCGCCCCCGACCCCACACCCGGAGGGCGAGGTGCCCGACAGCAGCCCACGACCCAAAATCCTCCCCCATGCGCCCCCCAAATGGTTCTGAAGCCAGGTGGGCCTCGTTCCCCCCCCTGCCTGTCTGGGGCGTCACAGCTCCCAAGCCTCCACTCCCATTTTCTTCACACAATAATCCCTTGTGGCACAGGGTTTTAAAAATCCAACGCCTGCCTGCGCGCTGCGCGGGCTGGCCTTATATGCCGGCCCCCTCCCACCTGCTCCGCGCTTACTCCGCCCACCTTAAGCGGAGCGCGGCACGGGCCCCCGGCCTTACATGCCGGCCCTGCCCAAAGCCGCGCACTAAGCTCCGCCCCCTGACCTCGCGCCCCGCAGGGGCGGGGCTGTGGGGCTACCCCTACGGCTGCGCCCCGCGCGGCCCCGGCCCAAAATGTTAAGGCCCGTTCACACAGCTTATTCACGGGATTGTCTCGCAATTCCCCGGCTTATAAGGGGGGGGGGGGCCGGCCCGCCGGCCCATAGACTTCCTTATCCAGGCGGTATTGCGCCTGGTAATGTAGGGCACTTTCTCCCCCCCCCGGGGGGTTTTTCCCCAGCGGATAGGGGAAAACGGAATCCATAGTTCTCTATGAAGCAGTGGTTACCCAATTACTGCGACTGGAAAATTGGCGCCGTATCAGTCAAATCCTGCGCATCAGCGCCAACCGCGGACAAATAAGCCGTGTGAACGAGGCCTAACATAAGAAAGTCTTAGTTGCCCATAGCAAAACCCAAACAAGGCTCAGCTTTTATTTTTTGAAAAGCGTGGAGAAAAATTAAAAAAGCCCTGTTGGTTGCTAGGGCAAACCAAAAACAGCCCTTTGGCCATGTTCAACGGCTTATTTTGGCATGGAAAATTTGGGGCCCCCTTTCGCCACCGGATTTTCATGCAGTCGGGCCCATTCCCCGCCTTTACGGGTTTTAAACCACTGTTTTTATAGAGAACTATGGATTCCGATCCCCCCCTCGGGGTAAAAAACCACCGGGCCCCCGAGGAGAAAGTGACTGCACATTACCAGGCACAATACCCCCCGTGGATAAAGGAAGTTATGGGGCCGGCGGGCCCGCCCCCCCGCCCCTTATTCAAAACGGATTTGGAGCACAATCCGGGGTGAAAAAGGGTGAAACCGGGGCCTTTTCTGTTAGCATTTTTAAATAGGCCCATTGGTTGGGGAACTGTGGTAGGGGGCAGCGGCCAACCAGACCCAGCGTTGATTTGAGAAAGTCCATTATCTTGGAGGATCGGAGGCCCAAGGTTCTTCAGGCCAAGTTGGAGTCTGCAACACTTCTGAGTGTTTACCCCCTGAGTGAGAGTCAAATATTGATAGGACATGCCAGAAACGCCTGGTAGGAGAAGAGCCCACCTCCAAGGGCCTTACCTATAAAAAAAAAAATGGGTCCCCCAGCTTCACTGTGAAGAACAAGGGGGATGCACCCCTGGCCTATTGGACTCGCAACTCCTATAGAGCGAATGGGGGGGGATCACATGCGCACTGAGCTGATCTCAGAACTATAGAGCAGAATGGAGAGCGATGCGCATGCGCACTGAGCTGAACTCAGAACTCCTATAGAGCAGAATGGAGAGGGATGCGCATGCGCACTGAGCTGAACTCAGAACTCCTATAGAGCAGAATGGAGAGGGATGCGCATGGGCAGCCACCGCTACGATCTGCGCGGAGACGGTCGGCGCCCTGTTCTCCGGATTGGTGGCAGCGATCAGACATTTATGGCTTATCCTATCAATACAATGTAAATGTCTGAACACCACTTTGAAGTGACCATAACCAGCGAGCGTCCTGCTACCCGGGGTTGCAAAAAAATTCAGGGCTTTCCCCAGTCTGCCGGCTCTCAGTGTGAAACGTTTGTAACATTGTAACTCTCAGGCAACAAGCCAACACTTGTGAGGGGTTTGTGCTGCTGTGGCCACAAGGGGCGCGCTGCTTAGGGTTTATGGCAACCGAGCGCGTGTAAACCCAAACATTGTTTTCCCCCTTCCTGAGAGATTTTAACCGGTTAGCCGCGCCCCGGTCACCATTTCCACTGCCCCAATGGGCTGTGCCCCTCCCCCCACCGCTGTCAGTCTGCACTGCTCTCCTAGGATTGTATTCATTGATGGGAGCCCCGGATGGAAAAAAATGAAAACATTGTAAAAAGGTTTGGGGGATCTAATTAACATGCGGTTTCAGGTCTGTCCGCCGCCCCGGGCCCCTCGTATCCCATGGTCAGTCTCCAATTAAGACGCTGCTTTCGTTGAAGTGTCCTGTCCCTTTAAGAAGCTCCGGCGGCGGTTGCTGTTAGTTGGGTGCGCCCGTGTCCCGCGCGGTGACTCTGTGTTTGCTCAGTGTTTGGTTCCTGAGTGCGGAGGTTATCGGCTGCTCTCACCCGTCTAGACCGACCCGGAGGGCGCAGCGATGGAGCGGCGGGCGCTGCGATGGGTGAGCAGGATGGGGAGGGGCTTCCTGCCTGTGGGGACGGGGGTCACGGATTGCAGGTGGCGCAGTCACAGGTGTGCACCGAGGTCCTGCTGCCAAAATCTACTCACCTGTAACATTCCTGGGGCTTCTAACTGGGCTGAGAGCGAGGATGGGCTGCCCTCCGCCATCAGGACCTCCCTGTACCTGGTGGTGGGCGACCTCCCTGTACCTGGCGGCGGTGGGCGACCTCCCTGTACCTGGCGGCGGTGGGTGACCTCCCTGTACCTGGTGGTGGGCGACCTCCCTGTACCTGGTGGTGGGCGACCTCCCTGTACCTGGTGGTGGGCGACCTCCCTGTACCTGGTAGTGTGCGTGCTCCCTGTACCTCTCGGCGGTGGCGGGGGACCTCCATGTACCTGGCGGTGGTGGCGGGCGACCTCCCTGTACCTGGCTGGCGGTGGGGCGACCTCCCTGTACTCGGTGGCGGTGGGCGACCTCCCTGTTACCTGGGTGTGGGCGACCTCCCTGTATACCTGGCGGGGCGTGGGGCGACCTCCTGTTACCTGGTGTGGGCGACCTCCCTGTACCTGGCGGCGGCGGGGCGACTTCCCTGCACCTGGTGGTGGGCGACCTCCCTGTACCTCTGCGGCGGCGGGCGACCTCCCTGTACCTGGCGGCGGCGGCGGGCGACCTCCCTGTACATGGCGGCGGCGGGGCGACCTCCCTGTACCTGGCGGCGGTGGCGGTGGGCGACCTCCCTGTACCTGCGGCGGGGCGGCGGGCGACCTCCCTGTACCTGGCGGCGGCGGTCCGGGCGACCTCCCTGTACCTGGCGGCGGCGGCGGGCGACCTCCCTGTACCTGGCGGCGGCGGCGGCGCCCTCCCTGTACCTGGCGGCGGCGGGGCGACCTCCCTGTACCTGGCGGCGGGCGACCTCCCTGTACCTGGCGGCGGCGGGCGACCCCACTGTACCTGGCGGCGGTGGGGGGCCCGACCCCTCCCCCCCCCTGTACCTGGCTGGCGGTGGGGCGACCTCCCTGTACCTGGTGGCGGTGGGCGCCCTCCCTGTACCTGGCGGCGGCGGGGCGACCTCCCTGTACCTGGCGGCGGCGGGGCGACCTCCCTGTACCTGGCGGCGGCGGGGCGACCTCCCTGTACCTGGCGGCGGCGGGGCGACCTCCCTGTACCTGGCGCGGCGGGCGGCGGGCGACCTCCCTGTACCTGCGGCGGGACCTCCCTTTTCCTGGGGCGGGGCGACCTCCCTGTACCTGGCGGCGGCGGGCGACCTCCCTGTACCTGGCGCGGGGACTCCCTGTACTGGCGGGCGGGCGACCTCCCTGTACCTGGCGCGGCGGCGGGCGACCTCCCTGTACCTGGCGGCGGCGGCGGCGACCTCCCTGTACCTGGCGGCGGCGGGCGGCGGGCGACCTCCCTGTACCTGGCGGCGGGCGACCTCCCTGTACCTGGCGGCGGCGGCGGGCGACCTCCCTGTACCTGGCGGCGGTAGCATCAGACTGGTGATAATAATGTCTAGGTTGTGATGTCATCGCCTGTGGCAGTGACATCATCGGGCTGCTATGTATGATTGATGACCTCACTGAACACTTCACCCTCATTGTCTTGTGTCTGATGAGGGCAGTAGTACCCGCGCTTCATTCATTACAGGGAGCTCTGATGTCGGGTCCAGAGTCCGCAGGGATCTCCCGCGTCTCCTGTCGATCATTAACAACGATTGTGTCGCTGCTTATTTCAGTTTGAATCAAACGAGTTGTCAGGCTCAGGGGAGCGGGCGCTGTACCTGCACCACACCCCGGCGGGTGACCCCTGTGCAGCTATGGGGGGGGGCGCTGTACCTGCACCACACCCCGGCGGGTGACCCCTGTGCAGCTATGGGGGGGGGGGGCGCTGTACCTGCACCACACCCCGGCGGGTGACCCCTGTGCAGCTATGGGGGGGGGCCTTGTACTACTGCACCACAACCCCGGCGGGTGACCCCTGTGCAGCTATGGGGAGGGGGGGGGGGGGCGCTGTACCTGCACACACCCGGCGGGTGACCCTCTGCAGCTATGGGGGGGGGCGCTGTACCTGCACCACACCCCGGCGGGTGACCCCTGTGCAGCTATGGGGGGGGGGCGCCTGTACCTGCACCACACCCGGCGAGTGACCCCTGTGCAGCTATGGGGGGGGGGGGCGCTGTACCGCACCACACCCCGGGAGTGACCCCTGTGCAAGCTATGGGGGGGGGGGGCGCTGTACCTGCACCACACCCCGGCGGGTGACCCTGTGCAGCTATGGGGGGGGGGCGCTGTACCTGCACCACACCCCGGCGGGTGACCCCTGTGCAGCTATGGAGGGGGGGCGCTGTACCTGCACCACACCCCGGCGGGTGACCCCCGTGCCCGCTATGGGGGGGGACCCCTTTTACCTGCACCACACCCCCGGTGACCCTGT
>JAODAL010065253.1:0-18318 GCA_025379985.1 Phyllomedusa bahiana | reverse complement strand
TGCTGCCATCCCTCACCTTGTCATTGTCCACCTGTGGCTACTCCCTGTTTTTTTCCCCCTCCAGATGTCTTTGTGCCACGCTGCCCTCATGCTGCTCCCCCGGGCCCCTCCCCCTTTATTGTGCACTCGTGGCCTATATGTTTTTGCCACCTCCAAAATTCATTGGCCACTTTTGCCCCTCATGTGCTGCTCAAACCCCCCCCTTGTCTTGTCCACTTTGGGCCCAAAACCCTTTTTTTTGCCCCCTCCAAAATGCATTTGCCATTTCTGACCTCATGTGTGCCCCGTCACCCCCACCTTGTATTGGGGCCACTCGTGGCCTATACGTTTTCCACCTCCAGAATGCTGTTCCTGCCTGACCTCATGCTGTGCGGTCCTTTCCAACACTGTGTTTGTCCACTCGTGGCCTACCCTTTTTTTGCACCTCCAAATGTTTTGCCCTCCTGACCTCATTCTGCGGGGCCCCTCCCTCCCCCTTTGGTCATTGTCCCACTTGGGGCCTACCCCCTTTTTTTGCCACCCCCAGATTTTCATTGTCCCACTCTGACCTATGCGTCCCCGGGTCCTCCAATTTGGTCATTGGCCACTCTGGGGCCTACTATTTTTTTCCCCCTCCAAATTTCTTTTTTTCCACTGTCTGCCCTCTCTGCGCGTTAAATCCATTTTATTGTGCCACTTTGGCCATCCGTTTTGCCACCCCAGAATGTCTTTGTGCATTGCTCATGCGGCTCCCCGTACCCACCTTGTATTTTCCACTGTCTACCTTTTTCCCCTGTGCTTGTCCTGCCTCCTCAGCTGTGCTGTCTACCCCACCTTTTTTGCCACCTCCTATTTTTTTTCCACTCCAAAAATTTTTTCCCTGCTGCTCATGTGTGTGCGTACCTCCACACTGGTCATTGTGCCACTCTGTGGACTACTACTGTTTTCGCACCTCCAGAATGTCATTGTGCCATGTCTGACCTCATGCTGCTGCTGCTGCTGTCGTGCACTCACCCACAATGTGTGATAGTGCCACTCTGTGGCCTACTACTGTTTTGCCACCTCCAGAATGTCATTGTTGCCACTGCCTGACCTCATGCTGGATGCTGCTGCTGTCGGAACTCCCCACTGTAGTGATAGTGCCACTCTTTGGCCTATTTTTTTTTTTTTTTTTTTTTTTTTTTTTTTTTTTTTTTTTTTTTTTTTTTTTTTTTTTTTTTCTCTTTTTATTTTTTTTTTTTTTTTTTTTTTTTTTTTTTTTTTTTTTTTCTATTTTTTTTTTTTTTTTGTTTTTTTTTTTTTTTTTTTTTTTTTTTTTTTTTTTTTCTTTTTTTTTTTTTTTTTTTTTATTTTTTTTTTTTTTTTTTTTTTTTTCTTTTTTCTTTTTTTTTTTTTTTTTTTTTTTTTTTTTTTTTTTTTTTGTTTTTTTTTTTTTTGATTTTTTTTTCTTTTTTTTTTTTTTTTTTTTTTTTTTTTTTTTTTTTTTTTTTTTTTTTTTTTTTTTTTTTGTTTTTTTTTTTTTTTTTTTTTTTTTTGTTTTTTTTTTTTTTGTTTTTTTTTTTTATTTTTTTTTTTTTTTTTTTTTTTTTTTTTTTTTTTTTTTTTTTTTTTTTTTATTTTTTTTTTTTTTTTTTTTTTTTATTTTTTTTTTTTTTTTTTTTTTTTTTTTTTTTTTTTTTTTTTTTTTTTTTTTTTTTTTTTTTTTTTTTTTTTTTTTTTTTTTTTTTTTTTTGTCTTTTTTTTTTTTTTTTGTTTTGTTTTCTTTTTTGTGTTTTTTTTTTTTTTTTTTCTTTTTTTTTTTTTTTTTTTTTTTTTATTTACTTTTTTGTTTTTTTTTTTTTTTTTTTTTTTTTTTTTTTTCTGTTTTGCCACCTCTCAGAATGTCATTGTGCAACTGCCTGACCTCATGCTGCTGCTGTCGTGACCTCCACACTAAGTCATTGTGCCACTTGTGGCATATACTGTTTTTCCACCTCCAGAATGTCATTGTGCAATGCCTGGACCTCTTGATGCTGCTACCGTGCCCTCCTCACTGTGTTCATTGTGCACTCTCATGCCTACTCTGTTTTTGCCCACTTCCAGAATGTCATTGTGCCACTGGCTGACCTCATGCTGTGCTTAATGTGACCTCAACACTGTGTCATTGTGCCATGTGTGGTCTACTACTCGTTTTGCCACCTCAGAATGTCATTGTGCTTGCCTGACCTCATGTGCTGCTGTCGTGGACTCACACTGGTGTGATTGTGCCCACTCTGTGGCCTACTACTGTTTTGCCACCTCCAGAATGTCATTGTGCACTGCCTGACCTCATGCTGCTGCTACGTGCCTTCCAACTGTGTCATTGTGCCACTCTGTGGCTACTCCTGTTTTGCCACTTCCAGAATGTTATTGTGCCTGTGACCTCATGCTGCTGCCGCCGTGACCTCCACACTGTATCATTGTGCCACTCTGTGGTCTACTACTGTTTTGCCACCTCCAGAAAATGTCATTGTGCCACTGCCTGACCTTATGTGCTGCTTACCGTGCCCTCCACACTGTGTCTATTGTGCCACTCTGTGGCCTACTCCTGTTTTTGCATCTTCCAGAATGTCATTGTGCCATGCCTGACTTCATGCTGCTGCTACCGTGACCTCCACACTGTGTCATTGTGGCATCTGTGGGCCCTACTACTGTTTTGCCACCTCCAGAATGGTCATTGGGCCACTGCCTGACCTCATGCTGCTTGCTACCGTGCCTCCATACTGTCATTGTGCCACTCTGTTCTATCCTGTTTTTGCCACTTTCCGAATGTCATTGTGACACTTGCCTGCCTCATGCTGCTGCTTTCGTGCCCTCCACACTGTGTGATTGTCCCACTCTGTGGCACTACTTTTTTTGCACCTCCAGAATGTCATTGTCCCCACTCCCTGCCTCATCTGCTGCTGTGTGACCTCCCCACTGTTGTTTGGGCCCTTGTGGCCTCTACTGTTTTGCCCTCCGAATGTCTTTGGGCCCATGTGTCTTTTGCTGCTGTACCGTGCCCCACCTGTTTTTGTCCCCTTCTGTGCCTACTCCTGTTTTCCACCCCCAGAATGTCTTTGTGCATCCCTGACCTCTGCTGTGCTTACCTCCACATTTGGTTTGTGCCACTCTGTGGCCTACTCTGTTTTGCCCCCTTCCAAAATGTATTGTCCCACTCCCGCCTTTTGCTGCTGTTTTGGGACCTCCACACTGTGTTTGTGCCACTCTGTGGCCTACTACGTTTTGCCCTCAGAATTCATTGTGAAAACTGCTGACCTATGCTGTTTGCTCCGGCCTTCACCTGTGTCTTTGTGCCACTCTTGGCCTATCCGTTTTTTCCACTTTGAATGTCTTGTCCCACTCCGACCTATGTGCTGTTTCCGGACCCCACACTGTGTATTTCCCACTCTGTGGCCTATACTGTTTTGCCCTCCAGAAGATTGTGCCAATGCTGCCTCATTGATGCTGTGGACCTCCCCCAAATTGCTTGTGCCCCCTCTTGGCCCTCTTGTTTTGCCCCCTCCAGAATGTCTTTGTCCCACTGCCTGCCCTCATGTTGCTGCGTGTCGTGCCTCCAATTTGGTATTGTCCCATTTGGGCCTATACTGTTTTCCCACCTCCAGAATGTCATTGTCCCCTGCCTGACCTCATGCGTGCTGTGTGCCCTCCACATTTGGTATTGTCCCACTTGTGGCCTACTACTGTTTTTTCCACTTCCAGAATGTCATTGTGCCACTGCTGCCTCATGCTGTGCTACCGTGGACCTCACACATGTGTGATTGTGCCACTCTGTGGCCTACTACTGTTTAGCCACCTCCAGAATGGTCATGTTGCCATGGTGACCTCATGCTGTTGCTGTCGTGACCTCCACAATGTGGTGTGTCTTTGTGCCATCTTGTGGCCTTACTACTTGTTTTGCCACTCAGAATGTCAATTGTGCATGCCTGACCTCATGCATGGCTGCTGCCTGTCGTGACCTCCACACTGTGTGGATTGTGCCACTTCTGTGACCTACTCTGATTTTTCCACTTCCGAATGTCATTGTGCCACTGCCTGACTATTGCTGCTGCTACCATGACCTCCCAACTGTGTGATTGTGCCAACTCTGTGGCCTTCTCCTGTTTTTGCTACTTCCAGAATGTCAATTGTTGCCACTGCACTGACCTCATGTCTGTGCGGTCGGGACCTCCACACTGTGTCTTTGTGCCCTCTTGCCTATACTGTTTTGCCACCTCCAGAATTTCATTGTGCCACTGCCTGACCTCATGCTGCTGCTACCGTGCCTCCACACTGTGTCATTGTGCCACTCTCTAGGCCTACTCCTGTTTTAGCACTTCCAGAAGTCATGGTGACACTGCCTGACCTCATGCTGCTGCTACTTGACCTCCACGACTGTGTCATTTGTTGCCACTCTCTGGACCTCATGCTGTTGCTCATGCCGCCCGTCTCCCTCAAATCTCATGTCATTGTGGCACTCTGTGGCCTTACTTATGTTTGCCCCCTACCAGATCATTGTGCCACTGCCTGACCTCATGCCTGCTGTACCGGTGCCCTCCCTCACTGTGTTGATTTTGCCAATCTGTGCCTAATATGTTTGTGCCACCGCCTGGAATGTCATTGTGCCACTGCCTGACCTCATGCTGCTGCTGCTGCTGTCGTGACCTCCACACTGTGTGATTGTGCCGCTCTGTGGCCTACTACTGTTTTGCCACTTCCAGAATGTCATTGTGCCACTGCAGACAATTTGCCGTCCAGTGGTGTAGTAACATGCTTACATTGCAATGGGTAATGATATATAATAAGTATAGAAAAATAAATACAAAAATAAAAATACAGGACACCAAAAGAGATCAAAAAAGGTTTCTCATGGCTGGGGAGGATTAATATAGTGAAGATGAATGTCTTGCCCAGGACTGACTTTATCGTTTTTCAAACTATTCCTACTCGCATTACGATCCCTTCTTCCGAGACACTTAACAAAAAGTGTCAAGAAATTTGTTAGGTTCAACAAAAAACCAGGATTGCTAGGGAGTTCTTTATTTAGGACAAAAGGAGGGGGAGGGCAGGCGCCTTCCGGACGCTAAGCTATACTACATAGCTTCAATGACCACCAGGATTATGGATTGGTTCCACTGTAGGTGTGAAGAGTTGGGTGCGGATGGAGGAAAACATGTGTGGGATGCCCTTATCGTCTGTCCCATGGCTCGATCCCTCCCGACTGGGAATTACGACTTCCCAGTTGCCTTATGTAATACAAATCACTTCCGTGGCTTCTAAAATGTTTAGTCGGCAGTACCACCTTTTGGCTGGCAATGGCCCCCTTACCCCGTTGAAGGGTAATCCCTCCCTAACTGTTACTGCTCCTTGCTTGTTATATCGGGATGATTGACGATTGGTCCTGAATACTTTTGGGGACCTGGTTTCCTCCTCCTCCTTCAAAATCTATGAAGAATGTGTCCCAGAACAATTGCAGATCCCCTAATGTTTTGGGTTCAGTATATGCAATCAGCACTTTTTTGGGGCCAATAGGGTGAATTAGATCTAGTGAGGCCCCTGACCAGCTTTGAGGCACTTTTTTGCGCAACAACAAACCCCCCCGGGCATTTGATTTCGACAATATATAACATGCTGGTGGGGTGTCTGACGCCCTATCGCCGGCCTTCCAAGCAAGTTGGGGGGAGGGAGCTGGGTTGTTCCTTTTTGGCGGAGGACTGGACCAAGGCCTGTACCTTGGCACACAAAGCCTCTGTTTCCTGTAGAATTCAGGAGCTCAATTATAAGGTGCTGATGAAATGGTACAGAGTACCTACTCTTTTGCATTCTTTCTATGGGCAGGTTCCACCAACTTGCTGGCGGTGCGGGGTGGCGCCTGGCACTATGTCACATATTTGGTGGGGATGTGATGAGTTGCGCCCTTTCTGGTCTAAAATTATTGAGCTAATTGAGATGGTCACAGGCTTTAAATAGCAAGATGACCCCTCGACTCTCCTCATCCTAATACTTCCTATGCCTGTATGTGCTCTCAAGGGTAGCTTGCTGATCTTTTTATTGACTGCAGCTAAGGCCCTTATTCCAAGGAAATGGAGATCTAATCAGTCGCCCACTATAGTGGAATGGCTCAAAGAGGTCTTCTGCTTGCAAGGGATGGAGGAGATTCGAGCCATTAACACTCAAACTTGGCCAGGTATTATAGGGTGTGGAGGGAATGGATAATGTTTACTGCCTCTCCTGAATACCACAGCTTTGTGTGAGTCTTTTGGCGACTAGGGGTCCGACGCTTGGGATCTATGCATCTCCGTTAGTGTTAGTCCTTCTTAATGATTTGAGGTGCGTTGTGTGTGGGATCTCTCCGGGTCGAGTCCGATTTATCTTTTGTGATTGTTTAAATTTTCTGTTATGGAAATTATTTGTTCTCCATATGTTGTTTTTCTGCTGTTAGGTACTTTGTCTACTCACCATTGCAAAGTGCTGCCCTAGGGTGGTTCCGTTATATTTTAGGACTGGTCAAACCGCTTATATTTATCTTTGTTCTTTTAAGCTAATAGTTTTGCGCCTACAGTAACATGGTAATGTGCTCTTAATAGGAATGTCTTTTATATCCGGAGTTCCAGTGGATGTTTGATTATATGCTGTTCTAGCCTTTGTAATGTCTATTCTGTATCTCTTAATAAAGCTACATTTAAAAATGAAAAAAAGGTAAAGGAAACAAGGATAGTAGAGGTGAATGGTCAGCACCAGGAGCCAGATGAATGCAAGAAATTTATTCAGAAAGAGCCGGTACAAACAGTAAAATCCAAGGCAAGGTATAGCCAGGCATGCTGTCAAGGGATAATAGAACAAACACAAGTAATATGTGTAGTCAGCTCACCTATTATGCAGGGTGGTCACACTCTAAACGCAAGTCCTCTGCTCCAGCTACAGGTTTATGCAGAAATAACGCTTGAAAAAATGTGAAATAGGACCGCGTACATCGAGTGGTCCAAAACTCGATTAAAAGCAAAATTTATTCAATACATGCGTAAAAAATGTTTCACAGAGGCATGATAAAGGGGGGGAAAAATGACATACCACCTTAACACAGCACTAACGCATTTCGGGCATGTCTTGCCCCTAGTCGTAGCAACATATAAATGAGAATGCATCCTATTTATATGTTCAAACATCCATAATATAATAAAAACATTATAATCACCTGTTCCTGCGGTCCTGGCGTGTATGCGATGGATAGCGTGTTGAACCGGAAGTGACGAAACGTCATGGAAAGTGGTATGGCAGATACATTGATGACCTCCTCATCATCTGGAGGGGGGATGTGTCTGCCATACCACTCTTTGTTGACTATCTCAACAATAACATTTTCGATCTGCGGTTCACTCACACCAGTCATCCCACTCGGATGGTGTTCTTGGACCTCATTCTAAAGGGTGTCCCAGAAGCCATTGTTGAAACCAAGTCATATGGCAAACCAGTGTCAGGTAATACCACCTTACATTTTTGCAGTTTTCACACGAGTCACACTAAAAAAGCTATTCCAGTTGGTGAGCTCATTCGAGCTAAACGCAACTGCAGTTCTTCGTCTGCCTATGCATGTGAGGAAAAAATGGTCTGTGAAAGGATGAGAGCTAGGAGTTACCCAAATTGGATTATGGAAAGGGCCACAAAAAAGGTAAAAAATAGATCTCGCCACAGTTTACTTTCTGTTAGGCTATGTCCACACTGCACATGATTACGATCGTATCTCCGGCGCTTTTCGTTTTTTAAAAGCGCCGCAGATACGATCGTCAGTGTGGTGGCAATAGAAAAGACGAGTTGCTGTCTACACAGCTCGTCTTTTCTCTGCCCATCTTTCGGCAGCGGCGTATTATACAACATGTTGTATAATACGCCGGTGCTTCTCGTCTTCTTGACGTCTTCCCATACAATGCTGTTGTATGGGGGGCGTCGGGAAAACGAGAAGCGGCCGCGGCTTTTGCACAAAGCGTGACAAAAGCCGCGGTCCTGCATCAGAGAAAGAACGGCCGCTTTAAGGGCCGTTTTTTCTCTGATGCAGTGTAGACATAGCCTAAGATCTAGCTCAACAGGAAAAGGAGCTAGCATGCCCACTTTGGTGTTGAACCACAGCCGCCAGTTTCATCAAATTAAGGATATCATTCTCAAATATATTCCATTGCTAAAAAGAAGACGAAATATTGGATCATATTTTGTTTGACGGCTATAGGATAGTCCCTAGGAAGTGTTTGACACTAGGCCATTTATTATCTCCTAGCTTTGTTTGTAATACACCTGCTTCTACTATTTGGCTTAGGCATAAGGGATTTGTCAAATGTGGCTCCCACCCTTGCAAAACATGTTCATTTGCTATACCCTCAAGACAGTTTTCTAACGCTGATGGTACAAAGAGTTTCCCTATTTCAAAGTTCATAAATTGCAACTCTTGCTTTGTTATTTACATCATTCGCTGCACAGCTTGCAACTTAATGTATGTGGGCAGCACCACGCGTAAATTGAAGACGCGCTTTTTAGAGCATTTATATGACATCAATAATAGCAGCACACGTAGGAACAAGTCATCTGCCACCCAACATTTTATTGATTGTCACAATGCCAACACTGCAAGTTTACAACTGGTGGTTATAGAAAGGTTAGTTAAAAACAAAAGAGGAGGAGATTTAGAGTATCTCTTACATGATAGGGAAGCCTATTGGATATTGATATTGAACACTCTGACCCCTTATGGTCTCAATCTTAGACGTGAAATTATGTTTCATCTGTAATGGTATTTTTCTTCCTCTTTTTTCTTTTTTGTGCCTTTTTTGTCTATTGTATATTGATTTTTTGTTCCTGGCATGTTTTTTCCTTCCCTGCTGTCTGTGGCATTCCATGATTATATATATTTTTCCTTTTTTTTGCAGCTGGTTACATGTTTTCAATTTAATATATGTATCTTTTCACTTACTTACTTTTTCTTATCATGTTTCAGCTGTGCATCACGCATGCGCAACTGTGCTTCTGCGCTCCTGATGCCTGGGATCCTTTTCCGGATGTGACGTATCGCCGTCTGTTGGAGCGCATCGTGCGTTCCATGGACTGGCGCTTTTGTCATTTCCGTTCTTCAGCTTCCGGTATCTGTTGGATGCAATTGCGCATGGCGCGGCATCTTACACTCTGTTCATTGGGTGCCGTCGACAGGTAGGAAGGATTTCACACAGGTGTTTCCTGTTTTTATTAACATTATGGTCTTAGATTCAATATATATAGACAAAGTTTTCATTTAGTGTTTGCTACAACTAAGGGCAGTAATCTGCCCGAAACATGTCAATCATTATCCCTTGACAGCATGCCTGGCTATACCTTGCCTTGGATTTTACTGTTAGTACCGGCTATTTCTGAATAAATTTCTTGCATTCATCTGGCTCCTGGTGCTGACCATCCACCTCTACTATATTGGTCTTTGTGCATGCCTTGGAACGCGGTCCTGTCCACAGGAACCATCAAAGGACTTCTATCACGGTCAGTGAGCTGGTGTATCTCTCTACTTTCTTCCAAAGGAAACAAGTACACCAAATAAGATAATACTTAGGCCGGGATACCCAGATAACCCCAAATGTATTGCAAAATACAGCTTCATCAGGGGTATAGATTATATGTGGTGAAAAGTCTCGTATGTATAATCACGATAAATACAAAAGTAACTAATAGTCAAAAATAGCTGTGTGTGATACAAAAAGAATTCACGCAAAGACTCTGCGTCTGGAAGTAAACACTGCAACAGCAGTATACGTTTCCATTTTCTCTCCTTTTTACAAATGAAATGTAAAATACATGTGTTTCATCTGTAAAAACTAGGGGCTAAATGACTGCATTGCAGAACCATGGCATATTATGTTAAAAGCGCATTAAATTTTTCCAGGAGTGTTTTTGATGCGTTTTTTACCACAACACAACTGCACCATGTGAATTCACCTTAAATATGTATTTCCATTTAATTGATTAGTTTTAACCCCTTAGTGACATTGGACGTATGGCTACATTCTGTTGTTGCTAAGGGTATTTCTGCCCGCGGGCCGCCCGAAAAACATTGAGCATGCACATTCTTCCATCCGGTTTCCAGACAGAATCTGTGAATCTCAATGTGGAGGGGGAGGGCTTTTCTCCGCTTATTGCGGAGAAAATCCGTCCCCCCCGCGGCCGTGGGGACGGCCTCAAAACAGTGCAAATACCGTTCGCATAAACCAACCGGTATTTGTCACTTGCCGTGTAAACGGCCCCTAAGGGAGTATGGAGCGGGCTCACTAGCTTAGCCTGCTCTATATGCAGTGGGTGCTGGCTGTTAATCACAGCTGACACTCTCTTGTCATGACAGCCAGAAGCCCAATGAAGACTTCCGCAGCTGCCAGGTTAATCTTTTTATTACATTCTGCCTTAGGCAGGAAGTAATAGGAGCGCCACCTTGATACACCCTTCTGTATTATATACATATTGCAGAACGGTGTACAAGCGATCGTGCACCCTAGTGGTCAAGTATCCTAGTCTCACTACATGTAAAAAAAAAAAATATTAAAAGTTCAAAACACCTCCCCTTTTGCTATTTTAGAAGTGTAAAAAAAGTTACACGTAATTGGTATCGCCACATCTATAAAAGTCTAATCTTTTAATGTATAACATCATTTATTCCATATGATGAACACCGTAAAAAAAAAAAAATCCCCAAACCACAATGTGTGTAATTTTTGGTCAATGGCCAAATTAGAAAATGCTTGTCTAAGACTTTTCTTTTTCCCATGCAACCAAATCAAGCGCCCTTTCATTTTTTCAGGCATTGTGAAATGAAAGGGGAAACTTGATTGGTTTCTAGGGGTAACAAGAAAAGTTTAAAGAAAAAGAAAAAATTTTCATACAGGGCCCCAATTCCCCTTAAAATTGGGAAAAAAATATCAACAAGTCGTGTAGCCAAAATTGGTTAATAAAAACTACACTTCGGCCTGCAAGAAATGAGCCCGCCTCAGGTTTACAGGTAAAAAAACAAAAAAAAAGTTATTGGTCGCAGAAAATTGTGCTGCAGCGCAAAGTAAAGTGATAGAGAATATATTTTTGTTTTTTTATTAAAGTACTAAAACATAACAGAATTAAACTATTTTTTATTGCGGGAAATTTTAATCCCCTGCAAAATACAGATAACACAAATATATAAGAGGTAAAAATCATAAAAAAACCTCACAATTGGGCAAGTAAATTTTTTCACATTTCACCCCACAAAAAAAAGCCATCATAAAGGTAGATGGAAAAAACAAGTAGCTATTGCTCTTGGAAGGCAAGAAGGGAAAAAACAGAGACAAAAATTTTTGACTGGTCAGGAAGGGGCTAAAAAACAAAAAAAATAAAAAACTCTAAGATTATATCCGGAGTCTTTTCCACATGCAATTACCCTAAAAATGAAACCCCTGCAAAAAATGGCGCAATTACTTTTTTTTCACATTCCACCCCACAGAGTACTTTTGGAGGATTTCTCACTACATTTTAAAGGGGTTTTGTGGGACCCCCTCTCCCCCCCAAAAAAAAACTTGTAATGGGGTTTACTTCATGGTGCCTGCATTGTTTCCGCTGGGCTCCCCCGGTAGAGGGGTTGGGCCTGTGTCCCCCCCATGTGTTACTCTTTTGTCCCGGGCCCCGCTGTACTTGGGGCCCGGGTCTTTTTATCCTTACTTGGTTCCCTTTTCCCCCGCATCCGTGTGCCCTCCAGGGGCGTGCGAGCCGCACTGCTCTGAAATTTAAAGGTACAGTGTCCCAATTACCTGCACCCCAAACCCGTACCCCTTGGGTACTTAAATAACTTCCTGTCCTTGCTCCAGCGTCAGTTCGTTGGTGTTCTCCTTGGGGCTTGATCCCTGTTTGCTGAGCTCTTGCTGACTTAACCCTCGAGTTACCTGTTTACCTTTGTTAACCATGCGCTATCCCCACACTGTTCCCTTCTGTTCCCGTTGTATAGTCGTCTACCTTCTGTATCTGCTGTTTTTACTAAGTCCACTACCTGCCTGGTACTGCGTTACCTATCTACAGCTAAACGCTGCTGTGCCCTTTCATGGTACCACTGTCCGATGTCCTGTCCCGCACTTTGGCTACCACTGCACTTCGGCATTTCTAATCTCTGCATTACAAAACGTGACAAACATATAATGGAGGAATATTAAGTATAAGCAGTAACTATCTCTCACAATCCAGTGTGTGAACGACTTACAGACACTTATATCATATATCATTGCCATGTTGGATCTTTCTCCTCACTGGAGTAGTGGGCAGAGCTACAGTTGCTAGTTGCACTTTCTGGAAACTACATGTCCCACAGAAGCCTGATTCCTCCCAGTTGAGCTATAGATTCTATATCCACACCAAATTTATATAAATAGCAATGTATACACAAATATATTCACACTTTTATTTGAAACAATCTCCATTTTACACTGCAGAGCCGTCCCTCACACCACAAGTCTCTCAGGCTGACTACAGCACACATGCTCAGTGATGTCAGTCAGCCTAACCAGTAAGTAACAAGTAACTCAGAGTCTGTCCTACTGCTGTACTCTGCATTCCAGGATAGTTTTCTGCACAGGAGCCTGGTGGCCGTTTTCTTCTACTATAATAATTATCCCCGACACAAAACAAGCAGACTTTTATAAAAGTATTTAGACATTTCTTCATTATGACATGTAGCTTATGTATTTATTTTTCTACTTATCCCAAAGAACCGCTTTAAGGTATGGTTTATAGCACCATTAAAAACACATACAAGTCTGTATAGCTGGAAAAATAAAAAAAAGTTATAGCTCTTGGAAGGCGGGGAGCAAAAAATGAACGCAACAAGAAAAAAATTGCTTGAAAATATAGGCAAGATTGTTGCCAAATACAGTGCTGTTCTGATTGTATTTTCCTTCAGCTCTAGAGGAGGTCTTATCTCCTGCTTTTGTACACCAGGTTCCCGACCACATCTCTCTGCTCTAACAGGCTCGAGATCCTTGGCCAAGAGTGAGGTTACTCCCTGCTGTGTGTTATCAGGAGCAATGGAGCTTATGTTTCTTACTGAAAAACTTTACTATGTAGCCTTGCACACTGCTGTTTATAAACCTCCATCACCAATGTCCCTCTAACAGGCCCAGCTTGGAATAGCAGAACTGATACGCCAATCACTGCTGTAGCCTGCCCAATGCCTAACCAGGAAGTGTGAGCTTGAAACTGGCTGTGGCTCTGTGAAACAGTATGTTGAGAACACCCCTTTAGGACGTTTCGGGGTCCTCCCCCTTTGTCAAGCTCACCTGTGATACGTAAGTACATTCCTTTTCTAGTGTGCTTCATTCTATACGTCACTAGGTTAAAACCCTTACGTTCTTTAGTCCACCGTTATTCTATCTGTTTTTGCTCACATATTTAAAACATAGCTAAAACGTATCCCATTACAATCATCACCGAGTCTTCTTGTTTTCTAAAACTTTACATACAATTTGAATCTTAACTTAAAGGTACAAACCCCCTTTGACATTCCTCATTTAAACCCGTAGGGTTTAACGCTTCCAGGAAGGATATCCAGTAGACCTCCCTTTGTAATAAAATTCTTTTGATCTCATGGCTCTCCTTTCCTTCTACCTGTTCTAATATACACCAACGCAGTTCGCTAATATTATGTCTATACTCGAAAAAATGTCTAGCTAAAGCTACATTTTTTGCCTTCTTTTTTATCTTTTTTCTTAACCGCAACTTGGATGTTTTCTTTTTCCTGTTTGGTTTTATATAAATGTATTGTTGAACGATGTTCATTCAATCTAATTTTCACTTGCCTAGTAGTTTGTCCTTTGTAGATCTTCCCACAGGGACATTTCCACATATATACTACGTTTGCCGAATTACATGTAAGATAAAAAAGAAGACAAAAAATGTAGTGAAACATCTTTAGCTAGACATTTTTTCGAGTATAGACATAATATTAGCGAACTGCGTTGGTGTATATTAGAACAGGTAGAAGGAAAGGAGAGCCATGAGATCAAAAGAATTTTATTACAAAGGGAGGTCTACTGGATATCCTTCCTGGAAGCGTTAAACCCTACGGGTTTAAATGAGGAATGTCAATGGAGCGTGTACCTTTAAGTTAAGATTCAAATTGTATGTAAAGTTTTAGCAACAAGAAGACTCGGTGATGATTGTAAGTGGATACGTTGTAGCTATGATTTAAATATGTGAGCAGAACAGATAGATAGCGGTGACTAAGAACGTAAGGGTTAACCTAGTGACATATAAAATGAAGCACACTAGAAAAGGAATGTACTTACGTATCACAGGTGAGCTTGACAAAGGGGGAGGACCCCGAAACGTCGCAGGCGCAGTAGTCTCTTGCTGCGTTCAACAGAGTCGGCAGGACACAGAAAGGTCTGCTTGAGAGGCTATGCCCGAATAAGCAAGTACCTAATCGGCTTGATATTATTGCATTTGATCTAAGTCACAACGTATAAGGGAGAAGCGAGCTAGAGCAGCCGTGAATATCTCTGAGGATTGTACGTTGTTATGTATGAAACCGCATTGTATGAATATGCTACATATAACGAGCTAGCTGCAAGCAAGCTGTTTTTTAGATGAAGAATTTATTAAAAGTTACAACTATAAATAAGAAGGCTTGTGTGAAGATATATTTACCTCGCTGTCAAGAAGGTTGTTGTTGTTGTTAATTACAGGGTGGGACGCCCTGTCTGGACTGTTGCAAGCGGTTTTGAAAAATACAAGGTACGCTAAATATATGCACATAAAAAGCGTACCATTTGCAGCAGTGCTGCGTGTTCCTGTTCAAAGCAATGATACACCGCATGCATTGATCCACATACAATTAGATGCTTACATTGTGTGTGGAAAAGCACAGTTAGAATCTAGCCTAAAGCTCCAGTTCTTCATGTATCAGCATTTATGCCTATTATTTACAGTTGGAGGAAGCTTTTTCATATATTACTCTCAGGATCAAGTTTTAGAATATTTGACAAGTGAATCTGCCATACATTTTTTACTGTAGGGTTTACCCATTACCACATTGCAGCTGTGCTGTAATATGCTGTATCAGAACTCTTTTACTAGGATGATATAATCTGAAAAATAACCTTCAATCTCAAAACAGCACAGACCATAAAAACTGTACAATATTTTCAGTAGCTTGAGCCCCCAGAAAAAAAATGATCAAATCCACACAATTTACAGGATGGTCACCCAGCTTTCCTACTTCATGACAAATACAAAAATAAATAAAATGTTGTCTAATTCCTACCCAACACTTTACATTCATGTACATCTTAATGTTAAGAACAGAGTACAGAGCAAGCACAGGAGCTAAAACCTCTCGATACACCGCAGATGTTGGCTTTTCGCTGCATAACTGCAGTCCCAGCTGATTAAAGGGGTTGTCTCACTACAATGACTCATCCTACCTCAGTCCTGTTTTCTCGGTTTCATTTTTGAACTCAGTGTTTACTGGTCTGCAGTAACAAACTGATGAAAACACCAGGTCTGTAGCTATAATGACCAGCACTTGCATCTCAGGAGAGATCGTACAGGTCTGTAGCTATAGCGACCTGAGGAGCTGATGCAGCCCATTCAAGAGGGGATATCTAGGAACAGATAGGACACTGTTAATGGACACATATTGCAAAGTGACTTGTTTTTGTAAGATCTTTAACATAAAAAGCAATCCTTATAGTGAGACAACCCCTTTAACTATGACCCAACAGAGAAAAGTTTTCAGCTCACCGCTCACATATGGACTGCACGGACCTCAGGCAGGGAGGAAAGAACGTGCAGAGAGAAACAGAAATGTCCTAGCAATCCAATGGCCAAATAAAATAGAGATCTTTATTACCGATCTTTAAAACGAAAAACAAGCAAGCACAGGCATAGTAAAAGTGGCGACGCGTTTCGGGGTATCACCCCTTCATCATGACCCCTTTAACTACTTTGATACCGTTGACTGCCTCCCACATTGCATTCATTCTCTGCAGTGTGATTGTAGAGTGTTATTTGGTTGTCGACAGTGAAGACCCTCAAGGTCTACCATATTACTGCATTATATTGTTAATTATATGCTATTCTGCAATATATTAGTTCTACAAAACAGTGTACAAGTGATCACTAGCCCTCATATTCAAGTACCCTTAGGCCATGTTCACACGGCAATATCCTGGATATATTTCAGACCGTAATTACGCGCCGGAGTGCGCAAATTACGGCTGGAATACGTCCCAGTCATTACGTCTCCTCTCCATGCTCGGCGAATACGCTGAGGGGGGAGATAATTGACATGTGAATTACCAGCGGCATATACGCGCCGCTGGTAATGGAAATCAATGGGCCGGCGAGGTGCTGGCTCCCCGCTCCCTTCCCGCCCCGCCCCTGGCCACACGGCGTAATTGCGGGGCGTAATTACGTCCCGCAGTTAAGCCGTGTGAACATAGCCTTAGGGTACGTCCACATGGCCCTAGTTTCCAGTCGGTTTTACAGACCGTTTTCAGATTTGAAAATGGACTTTAAACCAACTGTCAACCTTTTACATTGACTTAAATAGAAAATCCGTTTAGAACTTAGAACATGTTCATGCCCTGTTTTTGGGTAGAACATGAACATGTGGGTGTAAAGGGGGGCGGCTTAAATCAAAAAATGCAGACAAAAAACGCCCCCTAGTCCCAAAAAAAAGACCAAATACCAGTTGGATAATCCGACCGACATTTTGTCATTGCTGTGTGAACAGACAAAAGTTTTTAAAGATAGAGAAAGTAAAAGTTTAAAACACCCACTTCTCCCATTTTCGCTCAAGGGAAAAGGGGAAATATAGAACTTTGGAACTATTTTGATATTACTTTATTTATAAAACATGGTAAATGCTGTAAGAGAAGAAAAAAATACCCAAATCCCCAAACTGTTTTTTTAACGTTGGTGTTCCCGGCTTTTTCGGGAGGATTTCACCCGTTTTTCGCGCCTTTTTGCGCTCCATACGGTGAAACCCGCCCCCAGGCATTAGGGTAATCCACAGTTTCATAGAGAACTATGGATCGTCTCTACTCCCGCTCGGCGATTACGGCGTGGGGGGGAAAAAAGTGACTGTTTTTATTTACGGGTGTAGCGCCTGAATAATAAATGTCTTTGGGGCCCCGGCGGCTCCCGGACCCCCCCCAGCCCCGCTGCACGGCACCCAGGTAATTGCGGGGCGAAATCCGTCCCCGCAATTACGCCGCCAATAAGCCGTGTGAACCGGCCCTTCTCCTCCCCAAAAATGTAAATAGAAAGTCATCAATTATCACACATAAAGCAGAATAGTACCAATAAAATCCACTCTTCAGCCCCCCAAAACAAGCCTTCAAACGGCTGCATATAAAAAAATTAAAAAGTCATTGGTTTCAGAAAATAGCGATACAAAGGAAATTAAAGTTAAGGGGTTGTCAGGTTCCTAAAAAAAATCATAGTAAGCTCCTGGTGTCCTAGAAAACGATACACTCATTCCTTTGCTCCTCTGTTCTTGTGCTGAGTACCTCTGGTCTTCTGTTCACCTTGTTTTTCTTTTGAACAGCGGATGACGCTTCTGCAGCCAATGATTGGCTTCACTGGTCATGTTTTTTGCTTACATCACCTTTCTTAGCTGTTCACTGATGTAAGGGAGTGGATTTGCAGCCAATCTGCGGTTACAGTAGTGATTTCCCCATTTGGAAGAGTAACAAGGTAAACAGAAGTCCAAAGAGAGACAGCGGAGGTGAGGGGGAAGGTTAGTATGTGCTTTTTCTTTTTTTCAGATTAGTATAACAGAACACAAAGTTCAAATACAGAATAAGTCATATGTGTGTGGTCTATTTTTTTTCCTTTTTTTGAATATACAGAAACACAGACGTATTAATAATATACATTTTGCACCTCTAAGTATTTATAGAAAAGAATGCGAGTTTTAAGTAGAAAGCCGAGGGGACCTTTAGAGTCCCCAAAAAAAGGTCCAAATACTTTAAATTGCAAAAGGGATTTATTTTCCATACACGCCCCTTTGCAAACGTAGAACTTTATTCAGTTTAGCAATATATTCCTCGTTCTTGGGAGGGGCTGCCTGAATCAAGTTAAATGCCAAATCTTAGCTTGGGTACCAAATCTCTAAAAACCCATAGTTGAAACCCGAAGTTTAATCACTATATAAAAAGACACTTATGGTGTTTTTCTCTATCTGACATGAAATCAGAATAAATCTTACCTGTTTTAGGTCAGTTGGATTACCCCAAAATTTTTTATATTGCCAAATGCCAGAAAATGAAGAGAGAATTTTTTAAAGGGATTTTTATTTTTCTT